>VZRS01011859.1:0-78390 GCA_013398055.1 Ifrita kowaldi
CGGAGCCAGCCGGGCCGCGCCCCCGCCGCTCCCATTGGCGGCTGCGCCCCGCGGTGGGGAGACTCGCCGCGCCATTGGCTGTCGCCAGGCGGGAGGGCCGGGCCAGGCCAGGCCGGGGGGCGTGCGTGCAGGTGTGTGCGCGCGCGCGCGTCTGTGTGTCTGTCCGTCTCTCTCTGTGCGTCTGTGTCATGGTTTAGGGCTGGTATTCCCTAATCTACTGCTCCCTCTGAAAAAACGCTGCCACTCGCTCCCGCCACCCTTTTCCCCCTTCTCCGTGGCAGGCTGCAGAGGAGAATTGGAGGAATCGAAGGTAAAGATCACGGGTTGTGATAGGAACAATTTACTGGAAACAGCAATGAGATAAGAAAATGAACAGTAACAGCAACGATATTAATAACAAAAGTGTGCGAGAGAGACAAGTAATTCTCATGCAAAATGCTCAGAATCGGGGTTACCCTACTGCTCGCACCCCGCGCTTACTGGACCAGAAGGAGCCCCTTCTCTCAGGAAGAGACTCCCTTCCCCACAACCCCAGTCCCGGCAATGACCTGAGATGATAGCAGAACAACCTCTGGGTCCTGGCCATGCCCGCTCCTGGCTACTGCAAAAATTAACTCTGTCCAGGCAGGAACCAGGACAGTCTGTGTGTCTGTCTGTGTGTTCATGTCAGAGCGTGTGTGTGTGTGTGAGTGCCTGTGTCTGTCTGTCTGTGTGCAGCCGTGTGTCTGTCTGTGCCCGTGTCCGTGGGAGCGCGGGCGCGTGTGTCCGTGGAACTGTGTGTGTGCGTGCGTGTGCCTGTGTCTGTCTGTCTGTGTGCAGCCGTGTGTCTGTCTGCGCCCGTGTCCGTGGGAGCGCGGGCGCGTGTGTCCGTGGAACTGTGTGTGTGCGTGCGTGTGCCTGTGTCTGTCTGTCTGTGTGCAGCCGTGTGTCTGTCTGTGCCCGTGTCTGTGGGAGCGCGGGCGCGTGTGTTCGTGGAACTCTGTGTGTGAGTGGGCTGCGCGGGAGAGGCTGCGCTGCGGTGCTTTGTGTATGTCTGGGGGGAGCTTGTGCCCCTGTGCCCCTTGTCCACGCGTGTCTCAGCGCGCCTGTGCCGCGGTGTCGCTGCGTGCCTTATCTCCTGGCAGCCAGCGTGGTGCAGCCCGGTACCCGTGGCCGCGGCCCTGTCCCGACGCGCGGCCGCNGGATTTTCCCCCAGCAGACCATACAGTAATGTGTTTTGATTTTGAAAGTAAACAAAAGATGCCTAACTCATCTTAACTCGTTAAAACTCCATTTCTGGGACCTCAAGAGCAAGTAGTCCATGACACCATACAGCATTTTGTGCTCAACCTGTATGTCACATTCTTTCTTAGTATGTACCACTAATACTACTTAGTATTTATTCTAATGAAATAGACAGTTGTAGCAATAATACATTTGTAAATGGCCTAATACTGTTCATTTCAAGATTTTTTTTGTTGTGGTGTTTAGATTTTGTTTGTTTTTTGTGGTTTTGTTTTGGTTGGGGGGATTTGGCAGAGGAAGAAAGAATGAAGAAAGATAAAAATCGAGGCAAAAACTTTTTAATGGCATCCACAAGGTTTTGAATGTGTTGTAGAGACATTACATAAAAATTTGGTCTGTGATGTTTTCAAAATCCTAAGGTTCATGCAGGCAACATTTATGCAATTTCCACTCAGCATGCAGATAATTGAGGTACTGGGAGTGCTTACAAAAATATGTAGACAATGTCAGTGACCAATGCCTTATTATTCTATAGTATTTCCAGAAGTGAGTGGTAAAATACCTGAGAACCAATCTCCCTGCTGAGAAAGAATAGGAGCAGGAAAATAGTTGATTTCAGCAAACTTACAAAACACTGAAGAAGCAGAGAAGACTGATAGCAGAACTGAAAGGTTTAATAGTCAATCAACTTTTACTACGAATTTTCTGTGGGGATAAAGGGAAGACATAAGTCCTTCTTTAAAAAACAAACAAATAAAACAAAGAAAAGCACAGAACTGAGATAGTTTATTAATAATTTACCCTGATTCAATTTGCCGCATGAATAATTCTCCTTTCCTGTTTAACAGCATAACAAGAAATGGCGGTGTTTGCAACACAGCTCAGAACTGTCTTGCTCAAGAGATCACCTATGCCCTCAGATTGCACTTCTGCACCTCTGTTTTTCAGAATAATTCAGGCTGATGCTCCTCTAGTTCAGAAGGAGAGAAGACCAGCGATAGGTGTGTTCTCTTAAAGCAACTTCAAGATGAATGTAAGCCATCCCCTCAGAAGTAATCCTGGTCTGGTAGCTTTCAAAACACACCATATGGTCATGTATATGGGAAATGAATTTTGGGGGTTTTCCTTCTGGGGTGTTATAAGAATAGTGTTACTTTAGTCTGTTTAATTGTACTTAACCTACTTAGATTACAGGAAGCTTCGATTTAAACACCTTTAAGTTTATTAAACAGTGGGAAGTGCTAAATTCATTAAACTCTGTTTTCTGGTCAAAGGAGTAGACAGCAGGTTTCATTGCACATCTTTTTACAGCAAACTAGACAGAAACAAGTTCCCTGTAAGTTCATTTTTCAAAACTTATAAAGTTAAATTGACTCTCAGTGATACTTTGGTTGCAAAGCCATTGAGATACCTTTCTGAATTTTACCTTATACCTCATTAATAAAAAAAAGAGGTATTAAAATCTGTCAGACAGAAAATATGGATCTCTAATGACATCAAACATGACTTCATTGCTAGTTGGGGATAATTTTTTTTTCACAGCTACTAAAAACCAAAGACACATTTTACAACTCTTTAGTTTGAAGTGTCAAGGCAAATTGAAGTTTATCCGTACTATGTTTTATTGCTAAGTCTGATATTGAAGTGGATCACAGCATACCAGATTGCAGTTTATTCAAAGAGAGAACAGGTAACAATCATTATGTATTTTTGCCAGTGGTATCCAAATACATTATATTATCATGTAGCATGGAAGTCAAAAGGCAGTGGAAGCAAACAATTGAAGGAAAACCTCCAAACTTTGCAAATGCTTAATCAAAAATTATTAAATCTTTTGAGAATATGCAGTAGAATGAATGGTCAGTGTGAGCACAATTACAATGAATTACCCTTCTGACACATCACAATAAAGTTGATCGAATAATTTAAATGAGCAGCTAACTATGTGTGTGTGAGTATAAGTAGGACCTCATACATCAAAAAACCAGAATAGTCAAGAGTTATCAATTTTAGAAATTCAATTTGCTTTCAAGTTTCTTTACTGGTTCATTTGCTTTAGGTATGGGTAAGGGTTATCTGGTTCCTGAACTAACTGCAGATGAGCATTAAAAAAATAAATAGGGACTTCCTTCTATAATCTAAATAATCATCTCCTTCTCTGAAAGTAGAATTATAATTGACAACATAAGGAATAAAGAAGCACCAGTAAGGGAATGGCCCCACCTCCTTTACTACAGTTTACTTAATTCCTTCCTGGAATACAGTCTGTACGCAGGCTCCATCTGATCTCTGCGTGCTGGCCTGTGGATACCAGTTCTTGTACCTTGTGGCTTCATGGTTTGATTTTGGGGCACCTGAACACGCACAGGCAGTCAGCATAAGCTTGTTTCCATGTAACAACACCCAGATGGTTGTACTGGGCTTTGGCCAGTGGCTACACCCTCTCCAGGTAGAGGCCAGCCCTGAAGACTCCTGCACTGCCAACAGCTTGCCATGTAATCCAGAAGGGAAATGTGCATCAGCAAGTGCACAAGTCACCGTAGATCATCTTCAGACTACCCCAAGCACAGCAAAAGACTCAGCCATATATGGTCCAACACACAGATGGTTGATCTCTATGGTAAGTCTCTGATTTCAGCAGAGTTTTGGTCTCTCCACTCATACTACTGAATAAACACCGATTTTCTTAAATAGAGACAATTCTTACAGATTGGTCATTAATCTGTGCAAATCAAATAATTCAGCTGCAGCTTAAAAATATATCAGTACTTACTTATTTCCTTTCAAGATATTAAATAGTTTAGGAAACTCAGTGAGCCTATGACCCCAGGAGAGTTCAGTGTGAGTTCCAGGTGTAAAACAAATTCTGTCTTATGCTATGACTGGGTTTATGACACCCACGTTACAAGTTCTTAGTTCATCAAAACACATAAAATAAAATTATGTATGTTACAGCTCTAGTTCATATTAGCATTCTTGCAATGTTGTAAAGAAGAAGTAACAGAAAATGTAACTCAGGGTAAATGCCATGCAAGATAGCATAACTTCACTGAAAGATCTCCTTCATCATTAACTTGGGATAATTTTAAACAAAATAATAAAGTATAAAATAGCAGCTGAACACAGAAAAAATGCTTAGATAGAAACAAACAGCAAAGAATAAAATGCAGTCTAGAAAGTCTGCTACCTTCTTTCTTCCTTGTGATGATAACAAAACTGACAGAGAAGTTTTGACTCTATAACATAACTATAATTTTCTCCTCTCCACATAGAGGTAAACACCAGACCTCATATTTTGCGTGCTTATGTTTGAAGTTCTACCTATGCTGTTGATTCTGACCTTTGTATTACAGCTTATCCATTAAGGGTAACTCAAACACTTCCACAAAAATCTTCTCCATGATCATAGCACAGTCTTCCTTCACCTGTTCTCTCTAATCTTACTGCAATCAATAAGCCTGAATTTCTCTTTCAACATCACCTCCAAGGTTAGGAGCTGTTCCTTTTCACATAAAACCTCTGTTTACATGGCTTTCTGCTTTCCTCTGCACATGATGCAAAATAATTCCTTTTGAACCTTTCTTTTACTTTTTCTCTTTCTGCTTATTGTTTCCACCGTCATTTCCCAGTATGCAAGTCTCCCTTTAATACAAATTTCTCCCTTGAAGGATAACAACAACAACAAGAAGAAGAACTAAGGGACAAACTGAGGTACAAAGAAGGTGGTATGTGGTTTAGAATAATTGAGTTACAGTTTCCAGACTCCTAGGACTCTTCTTTGAGCTAATCCTTCAGTTCATAGTTACATGCCAACTATTCAGCACAGCAAATTAGAGAAATTGGTATTCTCACACAGCTTTAGGCCTGCAAAAATCACGTCTGAGTCTAGACCAGTCACCACAGACACCCTTTACGGTCAGGAAGTTGAAACAAGCTCTCACAGCATTTATTCATCTGACCTGCAAGTACCTATCTTTGGCTGAGATGAGTCATCCTATGCAAAACCTGATTTCTCTCCACTGGATATAAATTCAGTAACTAGATTAGATGTAAGCATCTATCTTGTACATAACAACATTACTACAAATGAATTTCAACAGATTTCAGTAGTGTATGACAATAGAGTCCTGAGGACTTTCTCATTATATAACAGATAAAGGAACAAAAAAATAAGTCTTCCAAAAAGTGCATGTGTTTGCATGACAAAATGTATTCTACTTCAGGCATATAGAGGCAGAAAGAGAGAACATGCTCAAAATAAAATGACAGAATTTATTTGAGAAAAAAAGATGAGAGATGCATACATATAGTTTGTTGAAGATGTAAGTAAATGTCCAGATGCAAATTTGGACAAAGAAAATACTATATCCAAATGAGAATAAATTTGTTTAGAGGATGCAAAGGATATAAGATAGAAATAAGGAGATTATATTACACATAAGAAAATGTAGAATTAATATAACAAGCTACTTTTACCATTTCATTTAGCAAGTGAACTTTCATCAGAATTAGAAAGGAAAGAAAGGGAAACTTGTAGGTATGGATACGAGAAAGCTGGTAATACAATATAGTTCTGCTTTCCTGAAGGTTTGTTTTGCTTTCTTTTGGGGATTTGGTGGGGTTTTTTGGTTGGTTGGTTGGTTGGATTGGAGGTTGGTTTGGAGGTTGGTGGTTTTTTTGCAGGGTTGGTTGGGGGGTTTTTTCAGTGTATTCATAGATTTTTATGCAGTTTTGGTTTAAGTTCTATTCAGATAATATTTATCTGTAATTGATTAATTAGCAGCTTGATTTAGTTAACTTTGCTTCCTTAAGAACGATACAATGGAGACAACTGTCTGATCTTAATTATTTTATTGATCAGGTACACAAAGCCCAAATCCAGACAACAAGATAAAATTATGTGTTATTAATCCATTGGTCTGTTGCAATTTTGCAAAACGTGAAATGAGGCAACTTCGGCAAATGATTTAATATGAGCCTATTTATACATTTACAATGTATAACTCTAGAGAATTTAGCCAGTTCCCACTTACTCATCAGAAGTGTAGAAGTACAAATGGAAAATTCCAGACAAATCACTCACAGATGGTATTCATCTGGCAATCTTAAAATGAGATATATAAAACTACAGGACATCCAACTCATCAACAAACTGAAGAGAGAAGAACATTCTCCACTACACAAGCTTCAAGGTTCTTGACGATATTAAAAGGTCAGAAAGAGCTCAACTAACTCTCCAAACCATAACCAAGCATTATGGCAATTTTGTTCAAAATTAAATGTGACATGGGGAAAGGTGTGACACTATAAAGCATCTTTATCAGTTCATATACTCTTAAGCATAACGTTATATATTTGTATATTAAAAGCTCATTTCAAGTGTATAATACTAGCAACCTTACTGTTTAAGAAAAATGCTACATGCTGAATATAGGATTAGAAGTCACTACCCTGCAGGACCTTTGAAGAGAGAAACTTTGTAATATTAAAAGAACCTAAATATCTCCACTTTATCCAGAACTATTTTAGGCAGAACGTATCAGTAGGAATCTTAAGAATCCTCTACGTGTCTAAGTCAGGATTAAATACAGGTGTCATCACCAGTATGGATCAAAACAAACAAACAAAAAAACATGAAAAATGTTCTCTTTCAACAATGTATATTCTAGTTCAGCAGATAAAGTGAGGTAGTATTCATCCCACTCACAAGGATTTGTCTGTTTTTAAAGATGTCATAGAATCAATAATTCACACATGTTTCAGTCTTACTGGATCATAGCACAAACATTTTCTTGAAAAATTGCTGAATGATAAAAAAGATGTTTATAAGACAAAAAATAATTTGAAAATCACATTAGAATTTTATTAGCTGTAAGTCATGGCACAATGTTATAAATTATTTCACAATTTATTTGATCAAAACTGAGCATATCTGAATGTAATATTTTAATGCATAATAGGAGACAGATTTCCAGTTCAGCAGAATAAAGAACAGTAGCAGCTTTTTTAGTAATTTTTTTCTCAAAGTTCTCCATCAAAAGGCTTTCAAATTAACAGTTTTTCATTTAGATAAGAGCTCTTTGACTCCTAAAATATTCATAGTCCACAATGAGCATTTGCATCCATAAGATTTAGAAAAACCAATATGAGCCCAAATTTTAAAACCTTCAGATCATGAGGAATTTCAAAACTTTCAAAACACCCTTTCTCCTTGCTTCTTAATGTTAGCAATGTCATTTAATGCTCCCAAAAATTTCTTTTTTGGAGAATTTGCCAGAATTTGGTTGTACTCCTCATAGGTCTCTTAGAGATGTGCATAATAAATGCAGAAGGTAAGGAAAATCAAAAGATAGGAAATTTAAAAAGCAGGCAATCACTTAGCAAGTTTGTGGGGGGAAAAATGTTGCCAGTGCCTGACTAGCTCCAGTAAGAGTAAATAAATTAATAAGAATGAAAATGTTAAAAGCTCAGCAAATGTTGTCAAATCTGCTCATAGTGATGGAGTTTATTTGCCATTTGTGCCAGAGCAAATGGATTTGCTTTATTTCAGGAGCTGGACTGTATTAATCTCAACTATAGGAAAGCTCAGTTCACCCATGGAGCAAATGGATGATGATTCATTCTTTTCCTAAATAGAGTATTAAGTGCAGTCTCATTTTGCAATTATTTCATTTTCCAAATAACTCATTACAAAGCTCTAGGATCTAACTCCGTGATTATATAATTTCTTTCAGAGCAGATGAAATTTAAGTATAGATCGTACCGTTGTTACCTATGTTTAAGCACTGTCCAAGTTCAATCATTATTCTACTAATTTTATTTAATGACTGAACAACAATATAGCCTTCTGATCTTCATTTGACAGGATTTCACTCTATTATTTTAAACCTTGACATCTCAAGGATGAGTCAAACTTACAGATTTACCAAAAAAAAAAAAAAATTAGTGCACTGTACACAGATGGGAAATTAGAAATTGTTAAAATAAAAACTTGTGAGAAACTTCACACAATAATACTTTCCAAACTACATAAATGTCAGCTACCAAAGAGTTCCTCAAATATAATTACACCAATTTTTTATTTTTAAAAAACATAGCCTGATGAATTTGAAGAGATTTATTAAAAAATAATTTTTAAATGAATTATGCAAAACTTTACTCTGCTCCTGTATTTTCAATTTTCTTTTTCATCCTCAGATATCTTTTTTTAAACATAACTTGCTCATGACAACACAACAAAACATAAACATTTTAAATGCAGAATGGACATCTATTGAGGACCTTCGGAATCCTTTCGCAAAACAGACTGCCCACACCATGAAAGACCTATGCAAGCATAAAGTAACTGCAATATTTGCAATGTTAATTGAGTCCTTTAATGTTTCCAAAAGTTGTCTTATGAAGCCCACTTAAAAAAAAAAAAAAATTGTCATCAACGCAAGATTTTAAAATTTTAAATGATGTTTTTTCTCTTTTTTTTTTTCTGGCATCCTTGCCTGAATGATCATTGGTTTTAATATGAGTATTGTCATTGACAATGGACTTTGACTCAGGCATAAGGCCACTGCAGCAGGTGTACTCAAATCTGCTGGAATTGCTGTCATGCACCAGCACTGCATTCCACTGACTCTGGATGAATTTTGTGCTGGTCTTAAAAATTAAGGAGACTGAATATTTCTCTGCCATAAAAAATGAAATAGACTGGGTTTTTTTCTTCAGGCAGACTTATTTAGGCACTTATTTTTCGGAACTAAAATCTTTTTCAGAAAAACTAATGTTGAGGCATCAGACTATGTCAGATTGATAATTTCATTAATTTATATTCCAAGTAATTCAGAACAATTGCCATTTCATTCATCCTTTTTCCGTTGTATAAATTTCAATTTATATATCAGATGACCTGGTCATGCTGTTAATCATCTTGACTAGTGACTTTTAAAAATAATTCCACGTGTCTTTGTCTTTGGTTTGTGTGGTCAGATTTTGGTGGCAGCGGGGCTACAGGGGCGGATTCTCTGAGAAGCTGCCAGAAGCCTCTCCCTTATGAACAGAGGCAATGCCAGCCAGCTCCAAGACAGACCCACTGCTGGCCAAGGCTGAGCCCATCAGCGACAGTGGTAGCACCTCTGGGATAACACAGTTAAGAAGGGGAAAAAAACCCCGTTATTTGTGCAGACGTAATTGCGGCCAGAGAAGAGTGGGGTGAGAAAACGTGAGAGGAGCAGTTCTGCAGACACCAAGGTCAGAGAAGGAGGGGTAGGAAGTGCTCCAGGCACTGGAACTGAGATTCCCCTGCAGCCCGTGGTGCAGATCATGGGGGAACAAAGACCCACCTGCAGTCCGTGGAGGAACTCCCGCTGGAGTGGGTGAATGCCTGAAAGAAGGCATTGTGGCAAGCCCGCTCTGGAACAGGCTCCTGGCGGGATCTGTGTCCTCGTGGAGAGAGGTGCCCACACTGCAGCAGGTTTGCTGNCACTTTGGTGGGCAGCTGTCATTCAACAGTCTTCTAACTCATTGAAGAGTTAAAAAGTTCCACTTTGCTCACTTTTTTTTCCCTTTATATATATATATATATATATATGTATGTATGTATATATATATATATAAAATAACTGGACTTCTTATGATTAGTCTCTACACTGCTGCCTGTCTTCTGCTAACCAAACTGCTTTTTTATCCTCTTGTATTACTCCGTGTCCTGAGAAACCTATAAGAAGCATGTGTGTAGCTGAGAGAGACTGCTGAATGTTAAATGTATAATGGCAAAATAACTTTATANTTCTCAAGGGCAGGAAATAGAGAATGATGAATAAAGTTAAGCCCAGGAAGGAGGGAGGGGTGGGGGAAAGATGTTTTTAAGATTTGTTTTACTTCTCAATTATCCTGTTCTGAATTTAGTTGGTAATAAATTTAACTAATTTCCATAAAACAGCTCTGTTTTGGCTGTGACATGACTGGTGAGTGATTTCTCTCTGCCATCATCCCAACTTATGAAGTTTTTGTTGTATTTTCTCTCCCCTGTCCAGCTGAGGAGGGGAGTGATAGAGTCACTTTGGTGGGCAGCTGTCATTCAACAGTCTTCTAACTCATTGAAGAGTTAAAAAGTTCCACTTTGCTCACTTTTTTTTCCCTTTATATATATATATATATATATATGTATGTATGTATATATATATATATAAAATAACTGGACTTCTTATGATTAGTCTCTACACTGCTGCCTGTCTTCTGCTAACCAAACTGCTTTTTTATCCTCTTGTATTACTCCGTGTCCTGAGAAACCTATAAGAAGCATGTGTGTAGCTGAGAGAGACTGCTGAATGTTAAATGTATAATGGCAAAATAACTTTATATCTTCTTTTAAGCTCATTTCTGCCCATACCTTTTTCTACCATAAACAGCAATTTCTACATTTAAATGCAAGAAAAATGCATAAAGACAGGTGTAAGAAAGGGACAAAATGAGGTTTCTTAATAAACTAGGAACTTAGGTAGGTACATAAGAATAAGCTTAAAGCTGTGCTGAATAATGTACTGGCTCTTTCTCTTCAAGAGAGGGTAGATGTGTTACCAAACTAGTCAATTATTCTCTGTAAAACACAGAGAACTTAATCTTAGTTGATAGTATGGTTTTTTCAAGTCACTAACATATCTGATGGAAAAAATAATCAATCCATATTCTGCTATACTGAGGTTATGTGTTTCCACTGAACACAGATTTGGATATGTTACCATAAAAAACCTAGTCTCTGATGGCTGAAAGCAACCCCTAATTTAGCAAAAAAACCTCCACATATTCCCATAAAATAGGGCACTGGAAACAAAAATCTGTAAATTTTGCCAACTGCCCTTGTTCCTGGTTTACAAATTTCCTGGTTTAAGCAGAGAGGCTGTCCTGGTTTAAATACAGTCTATTTACTGTAAGGAATACTTCCCAGGGTTGGAAGTAGGCAACTTCAAGAAAGACGAGATACCAGCTGTAGAATTGCTGCACCGACTCGCTTACCTTTCATTTTCCCAAGGTGCATGGCTTTGGGAATTTGAATCTGATGGCTGCATCTGATTAGATAGAGATAAAATCCTTTGATAGAAACAGGAAAAGTTATCCACATTTCTGATTTAGGACTGTAGGCTATGTTCTGATTAGAAGTCACATTATAATTTATAAATCAGATTTTATTTACTTCAGGAAGAAGTTTCCAATTGTTCACAGGTTAGGGATTTTCCCCCTCAACTTAGGCTTACTAAGAGCATGTTTAAAAAGAGACACCACCTCCTCCCTACTCAAGACACTGTGCTGCAATCATCAAATTGTTGTGAACTTTCCTAGGCATCTTAGAAGAAAGTTAACGACGTTGGAAATAGTGGATTTTTCAAATCCTCTTAACCTCATCAGGTTCCCTGTTCCTTTGAATTGATTTTATCTGGTTGCCTTCTGACCTTTCACAAGAAATTTATTCTGGTTTAGCACAAAGAGGAAAGATAAGTAGCAATTGGAACTATCAATTACCCAGCACTGACTTCATCTGTTCACCAAAGTTCTTTGCAATTTTTCAGCCCTCCTACAGGATGTTTTTAGTATTTTCAGGAATTCAGTTTGATCACTTGATGATGTGAAAAGTCTTATTTTTTACATCAGTAACTTGGTAGATGATGGATTTAACGTGCTGTTATCAGGTTTGTTTTTAAAAAGCCTCTATAAAAATGAAGGAAGGGAGCTTCAGACTGGGGTGAGAGGAGAAGAGCTGGAACTCCCGTGAGTTGCTCACTGTGGCTCTGTATGAATTCTTCATCAGTACTGGTGTTCTACTGTGTGCTTTTACCTGCTGAAGGCTGCTCATGGACAAGAAATTCATCTTTGATAGAAGGAATAAATAATTCCAGGGTGGGAGGAGTAGAAAAATAGACTTTACTCAAAATTTCTGTATACATATTGGGAAAACGGAAAATAACTAATGGCCCAGAAAAAAATAGGTACCTTCTTGTTTTTGTGGCTCTCCTTTGACTGGCAGTTTTTTTCCCTGTAGTCTATGCTTTGCTTTAGGCTTAAGAAGAAATTGTTTTAATTTAAGAAGCAGCTAGTCTGACTATGCTATTTTACTTCCTCAGATACTATTAGTTTAGTGAATTACTATATGAAGTCAATGTCCAGCTAAAAAGGAATTCAATAACTGTATTTATGCCAAAATAATTTATTGCAGCATCAGATAAAAACAATCCAATTAAAAAGTAAAAAGGAATCATCTGACACCTCATGAGTCAAAACAGATAAGCACAGGTTTGTAGGTAAAAAGCTGCCAAAAATGGAAAAAGACCAGTGGTCTTGGCCATAAAATTACACTCCTCAGAAACTAAAGCAGTCCCTTCTTCACAGGTATTCTATAGGCATTCAGGTCTGGTCTGTGTTTAAAAAAAGAAAAAAAAAAAAAGAAGTGTATTGCTTTCCTGATTAAGCTCTGCCCTGGATTCTGTTACCTTAATTTTTTTTCAGTGGGTCTCCTAGGAACAAGGTATATGTTACCAAGACATAAGCATGCACAGGGTCCCTCATGTGTTCCTTGAATGCTTACAGCCATCACTGACAGTGGCTTTGAAGCCTAGCAATGACTGCCCTGGGTCTGTCCTTCTAAATTTGTTTTTCTTTATTCTTCCATTTGGTGCTGAAGGCCAAAATTATTCATATGCTATTTACTGCATTTGTATTCCAATAGTTCTGTAAGACCTTTCCATCTGCCAATGCTTGCGGTAGCACTAAGAGCTATCCCCAGTACTTGGCAGTCATTCTTCTATTCAAGAGGGAGAAACTAAGAACATATGAGCTATCAGTCACCTCAGCATGATTTCAGAGCCCCCAATTTCCAAAAGTGAACTATAGTTCCAAGAACACTCCTAATGTAGGTATCTATGTAGAAAACATTAGAGTCGCATTGCAAAGCTGCCTCGGCAGCAGTGTGACAGCTGACTGTATGGCCAATGCTGCAGCTCAGCTGAGAAGAATGACTTATTTCTGTACGAGCACAGGTCCTTTGAACTGAAGATTTTGAACCCCCACGGCCAGGGTTAGCCCCTTGCACGGCTCTGTGACAGTCTATTTCCTCATTGAAATTCTGGAGTCACGGTTGATCACACACTGAAGATGATAAGGGTCTACCCTGCAGAGTGGAACTGCTTCACTCGGAAGTCTTTTTGTTGGCTCCTGTCAGAGACCTAGCATTAACATGTCCTAAGATTCTTGTCAAGGCAAAAGCAAGCTTTTTCTGAAGAATATTGCATTGGTGGAGGTGAATGAAAGCCTAGGAAACAACCATGCTTCATCTACTAAAACATGATTAAGGAGATGAACTTACAGGTAAAGGCAATTGTTTTATTCAGTCTTTGGGTATTGAGACATTTTAAAGCACCTGAACTCAAAATCAAGACAGTAGCTAAACTGTAAGGGGTATTGCCAAAACATTGATTCTTTAAATTGCCAATAAAGGTGTCTCAAACATCTGTTGAGAACAAAATAAGCTTTAAGCCTGTGAGGACTAGGAGAGAAGTAAAGGACGCGCTGGCTGTCTCACCAAAAAGGTAACCCTGCTGCTGGCTAAAGAGGATGAATCTTTAAAACAACTGATATTTGTACCTAAAATACACAGCTTTGTGGGGTTTAAAACTCTTAGGGTGTTTTATACCTACACTCCCATCTGACCCATACACTTTGCTGTCCTTGGTCTGGAAACTATCATTCGGTAGGTAAATACCTTGATTTTAATCTAATACAGATGCAGGTATTAAAGCAAGAGAGAGAGAAGTTTGTATTTCTGATTGTTTGTTTTGTAAACTGAAGTAATTATTTTTTCACGTAAATGTGACAGGAGGGCTGGCCTGATTTTGAGAATCTAAACAAGCTCTCCCAGAGCCCTGCCTTTCTACCACATGGAAAATGCCTTCAGGGCATTGGAAAATTTAATAATAAACTTTAGTGATATCTAATATTATAATTAAGTAGAAGCTCACCAGATTAGTCTGAGCAATATCACATGATCCAACTCATTATAAAATGTATTAATTTGGTTAGACTTGTAAGAAGTAACAAAAAAAGACTCCTGGAATGAATAAACTTACTAAATGAATTTACAATGTGTGACAAATTAAGAAGATTACTGCATGGTCTCACAAGTCTATACAAAACTAAGTAAAAATTAATGATAAACAAAAATGTGCTCCCTTTGAGGTTTATTTCCATCCAGCTGCATCCAGCTATGAAAGGGCTATCAGACAAGACACTAATTAGCAGTCAGTTCAAGACAGTTTCAGAAAGTAATCCCTTGGCTTCCAGTATCTTTTGATACTGTCACAATTTCAGGAATGTGCCTGGAACTGCACAGTCCCATTGCTGCTTAGGGGCAGGAGCCAGTGGGGAAGTGTGCAGGCTTGCTCTGCAATATGTGAAGGATAGAGCAGCTGGCAGTGGCATCCACGTGGACTGAGTGGGACATCGACAAGGCTGTGTCTTATCCCTTCTCTCCTTGCAGTCTTCAGCAACTGGTTCCCATGTCACAGGGAAGAGTCTCTAAAGCCTTAAAAACCTTTTCCTTGAAAAGCATTCCTTTCCACAGTATGTATGTGGTGGTGGCAGCAGTTACAGCCATGTAGCCTCTATGATGTGGCATATAGTGCCCACCACCTTTTCCGTGTATTTACTGATTTTTAGGAAAGTCAACCTAACATTAATCTAGACTTGCAAACTCCTACTGTTGTGGTCTCTTCATTGTCTTCTGCAATAAGGTTTCCTTAGAATCCCTTCTGTCGAATCTCTTTCACTGTTTGCATGGCGTGGGACTTGTAGCCTCATGATTAGGGCACTCTCTAGAGAAGACAATGCACTTCCACCTCTCACATGAGCAAATGCTTAACCCCTAATACAGAGACTATCATTAAAGGAGGGATTACAAGGCAGGTCCCTTCTTTCAAGTGAATGCCCTAAAGTGTCAGAGTAGAGCCTGATTTTCTTTTGGCCCAGGAAATACTGATACTGTATTCGTCAGGGATTTTTAACAAAGCTTTTCTTTATAAGAGTTTACAGTCTAATGACTGTGAAAGGCCAATGTGTCTGTTCTTCAACTAAAGACGTACTGGTTTAGTGTGTTAGACACTCAACTACTGAAAAAAGGGCATCGTTATCATGTCTTCCAATTGTCTTTCAAAAAAGGTTTGATGTCTGTGGTCAATGTCAGGTGCCAAGCACCAGGAAAATACCAGTGAAATGAGCACTTCTGTTTATTTCAGGCCTGTAAGTGCTCTTCAGAAGGGGACAGGATTTAAAGTACGACCTACAGACTTTAGTATTTTTAGCTTTCCAATCATCATATTAGATCACCTGTTTCCACTAATGAAGTCCTTACTCATGGATTGCACAAAAAAATCTAGATATACTGATGAGACCTAAAGACTCTGCTGTCAAAATAAAAGTTAGATAATATAGAAAATAGCTTTTGTAAAAGTAGATTGTGTTTTAACATTCTGGTATTCATTTAGACATAAACTACATCTCTCAAAGCCAGCAACCTGACTTAAAGCTAGTTAGTACTACATTCCTTAGTGGAGAGTTAACACCTCTAGAAGAGGCTTCATCTCATTTATCTATTTATCTGCATTGACTGCAAAGTGAGCTTCTGTTTATTGTAACAATTTCAGGCAACAAATTTTCATATACTACCAAAAGCTAGATGTATTCCAGCCTCCCTGTCTAACCTCAGTAAAACTGTGTCAGATCATCTGTGATTCATATTCACAGGAAGAACTCTTCAGGCCACTGTAAGCTACAACTCAGGTAACTTCAGAAAGAACTGAGGCTGATCATTGGTGAATCAACCTAAAGCCATTTTAAAAACATATCTGTCCTGAATATATCTTAACCTGGGAACTTTGCATGCCTTCCTCCACAAATCTCAAAAACAGAGGATTCAACCTATGAAACTAAAAAAACCCGGAATGCTAGTAGATCTAGTAGCTCAGGTGAGGATTATTCTGTGGTCCTGTTCTTAAAATTCACAGCTCTTTCATCATTCTCTGTAACTATTCCTTTAGAGTCTGAGAGAGAGATCACTTAAGATATTCCAGTGATATTGATCCTATATCTACTTTAAGTCTTTTATACCTGAAGTTTTGCTAAGCAAAAGAGTGTGTTTCAGTGATCTCAAAGCCCATATCAAGCATTTACTGTAAAAGTAGGCACTTTAAAAAAGTTTTTAGTTTTCTTTCTTTTTCTCGGCCTTTCATAATATTGTTCTAAAGTTATATTCTGAAGCTGGACAAATCCTTAAAAACATTGTTACACAAATAGAGTAAACAAGAGTTCAGACTGGTTCTGGGTACTATGGTTGACTTGAGAAGAAAAAATATTAGAGTTTTTACCCTACTCATCTATCTCAAGCATCTACTCACTAATTTGCTTTGCTCACTGGGTGTCCGCTTTCCATCCCAGCCAGCAGATCATTGCTGGTCTGGGACAGTTAGGCAGAAAGTTTTGCCAGTTTGTGTTGGGCTGCTGCTTGCATTTTCTCAGTTTTTTCTCCTGGACCCCTTCTATTTGGGAGTCCTTAGTTTTCAACAACAGCTTTTCTTTCTGGAATGCCAAGTGCCTAGTTTTTCCAGTCTGAATAATCTATATGTAAAAGAAAAATGCATGGTCAGACTTCTGATTGGTGGTTCTGTGACATGTCTCTTGATTAACTGGAGGATTTAGGATGTGCAACTTTTGTCCAGATATTATCAAAATTCACAGGTAGCATGTACCATTTGCAGCTACCAGATAGTGGGCTTCTAACAGCTAAAACAAATAACAAAATAAAATGTGTATAACCATTTTAAAAATCTAGTAGACATAGTAGATAATGCACTCAAAAGTTCTTTATAAAATGTTAGTGAATTCCTGCATATTTAAGGTAATTTATTTTCAAATGTTTTGAGAAATAACAGAAAGACTTCTCATTTCTCTTACCTGTGATTTTATGATACCTTGCATATATAATATCACAAAATCTTGGGGCAAATAATAGTGCTATCCTAAAGGGAAGAGAAAGAAATTAGAATTGTTTAGTTTTCCAGGTCCAAGACAGCCTAGTATTACAGAATGAATACTTAGATCTCATTTTAGCAGATGCATAGTGATCTTCTGTTTTGGATAACTTAGAAACACTTTCCATTATGAAACATTATTGGACCCTTTTCTGGGGGTAGCTTGTTTATCTACATTATTTGTAGAAAGTCTGACAGGGAAAAAGTTCTGGTGCCAGGAAAATACCAATGCTTGATGCCAGGAAATTATATTCAGATTTGACTGGGCAATAAACTATGGAGAATTGCTGTTTTCCTGTTGGGGCTTCCATTATTGCTTTTTGACTGGCAGCACACCAAAGCCACAGACAATCTAAGCATTGAACCCTGCTCCTCCTGCAGCCACAATAACATCCACTGCAGAGAGAAGTACTGGGGGTGTAACCTCAACCCTTTGCTTTCCAGGCCAACGATAGTGTGGTGGTTTAACATCATCCAGAAATTAAACTCCAAATAAGTCACTCCCCTTCTGCACACCCCTTCCAGCAAGAGAGGGACAAAGGCAGAGACTATGAGTTAACAATTTACTGAAAGCAAACAGCAATGGATTAAGAAACACACAGTAGCAGCAGCAATATTAATAACAAAAGTATATAAAAAGAGAAGGTGCTTTACACACACAAAGTAAGGTGTTCACCACCTCAGCTTAGTTCTACATGGGCCCTGGGCCAAAGACAAGATGGCAGCTGTTCCCACATGGTTCCACATGTTCTCTATAGCAATATGTATTTAAACCCTGCTGATGTGCACTAGCCAAACTCTCACTCAGGACCAGGATTCTACACCTGAATCCAATTGGGACTACCTCAACCTAAAGTGCTCGTTAACCTCCTCCAAACAGCTGTAGCTGCAGGGCAGGCACAAGCCCTATAAATCTAGCCCTGGGAGGAGCCAAGGTGGAGATGGTTGTTCTTGGTTGCTGTGTACTGTGTGTTGCTGGAGCTCTGCTCTGAGAAATCATAATCCAAGAATCAGAAGACTGTGAGCTCCGGCACAGTTCTCCATCTGGTTTTCCCAGACATAGATAAGAGTTCAGGCACTCCCCGCAGCCAGTTCTCCTGTCCCTGAGCCTGAGACAACAAAAAGCATTTCTTTGGGAAAAATCCCCAAAAAGCCAGATTGTCTGCACTTCACCACACATTTTTTTCCTGACTTGTACACACCGCTGGTTCAATTCCATGCTGCGCTGCTGCTTCAGACAGCTCCCGCCTCACTCCCCCCGTCTCTGCTCAGCTCCTTTTGGCTCAGGTCAGACTTGGCTTCCCCTCTGCCACTCTGTTCTCTGCAGCTGCTTCCCACACCAGCACCACGTCTTGGAGCTGCCTTCACCACCTTTTCAGAACCACATCTCCAAGCCACATCTTGCAGGAGTGGGAAGGGGATAAGCAGTGACAGAGGGCAGGGTCCACAGGGCTGACCTGGTAACCTCCCTGATGGAGAGACTGAGACAAAATGCTGTGCTTTTGGGGGTACGTTCCTTTTCCTTCTGTCTGAAACCATGCCCCCAGCAATTATGTCAGTGGTATAGAAGAGCGACCTGGCCACGCCAAAATGGCACTAAGCTCTGCCCCCTCTCTGCAGCCAGGACAGGTGGTTATCAGATGGAGAGATGGGTGATTACAGAGATCTGGGAGGAATATCTAGAAGGTTCTGCTTGCAGCCTCTTCATTCCTGAAGATTAGTAGGGACATGAGGCAGACTTAGACAAAAAAAATGTACTAGACAGGAGAGCATTGCAGCTCACGCCATTGGAAAACTGACATGAATAAACATGGATCTTTCATGGCATTTGATAAAGGATTTTATACTCCACTTTATTTTCCGAACATGAAATTCAAGTTTTACTTACGATTTTGCACTATTTCTCAAAGAAAATACAGTGTTTGTGCCATGATTTACAAAGGAGACACTTACTTTTCCAAAACCCTTTTCTAGTGGCTGACTTATACCAGATGCCAATCTTTCCCCACTACTTGTTAGCACAACTAATCCTACACCTTCAGTCATACTGATCAAGGTCAGTGGCAAGTGTCAAATCTGAACTGATGCTGCATATGAAAGAGAGAGGGGTTAGTACAGTTGCACAAGACAAAATCTGACATGTTTACTAGCTCTTACTTCTCTGTATTAGCATGGGCTGCTGAGATTGAATATAGCTATTTATTAATTCAAAAATTTGTAAAATATCTATGGATAAAGCACATTTGCTCCTGGAAGGACATAGGGATGTTTCCTAATTTTTTTTGTAACATCATTAATTTTCTGTATACGGTTTCATTGACATAGCTGCAATGAGGGCAAACACGGGAGAGTGGTTAGCAGTAGCAGGCTTAGCAGGAAATGAAACATCTGCCTTAGTGGGGAATGGACAGTGGCCTCTGCTTTACTGCTATTGATCCAGTCCCATTGAGGTCAACATATGTGAGCTTACAAATATTCAAACAGTTTACATTTATTACAGTTGTTCCAAATACGTTGTGACACAAAAAAAGTTCTGCATTTTACCTTGTCCCACTTCTAATTTTTACTTGCAAGGTACAGAGGTCTACTTCATGGTGATCTTTTCCAAACTGAAGACTATGTATGGAGCAGCTTGACAAATTAGTTGAGTTGGTACTGTAGGATTTCACTGATTTGTATTTTGGAATGGATCCATTACAGAGATCCAAGTTATTTCCAGTATTTATCTTCCCTCTTTTTTTATAAGCGCAAACAATACAAAATGGTTGTTGCAAATATCAATCATTTCCTTTTCCAAGAGTTGCAAGCATACAACAAGCAGTTTTTATGAACCAGTTTCCATAGACTGTTTTGAAGAATGGCTGGAACATTAAAAGGAATATTCTGATTTCCAAGGTGAAAAATTTTAGTATTTATAGTCATCTTTTCTTTTACAGAGTCCAATAATTTAAGATGGCTACAGCATGAATTTCAGAAAGTCGGATGGCTTTGATTTAGGATATCTAATGATAGGGAATCTACCAATTATGTTAATAGTGTGAATTACTAAATTTAATTTTTACTTTTAGTGGGCTGGTATCAACATTATGCTTTTTGTCTCTAAGTTATATTATTTATCATGTAATGCATGCAAAAAAAAAAGAGGGAGAACAGCCGGTACCAATCCTCCTAACTCAAGCTGGTCAGTTGATACCAACTGATAGGCAAACCTGAAACCTTGCAAAAAGGGGTCATCTAAAGCTCTGTTGAGAAGATGGTATTATGCTGAGCTGCATGGTTTGATTAAAGCCACTTCTTCAGAAAGAGATTTAAATTTCATTTTTAAATTAAAAAATAGGAAAAGTGTGGTATGATTGATTAAATTAGAAGATAACAAAAGAGAAGGAATTTTCATTTTTCATTGAAATAACAAAAAGAAGTGATGAACACACATACTGTATGTGTTACAATTGCCTTCTGTATTTAATATGACTTATGTCTCTTATCTCCTATTCTGAAATATTTGAATTGTAGAGTAATTTGATACTCTTCTACATGCAAATGAATGCATAGGGCTTTGTTAGCATGAAAGGGCTGACTAGGCTGTGGGCATGACAGGAAGAACAGTGTCTGAAAATGATCATGTTAAAACTGCCCTAGGGGAAAGTAGTTTGAACTCATTTTAAGCAGCAGGGAAGACTGGGATGAAAAGATCAAATCCCCTTCAGTGTCAAGACAGTGCATGCTCTGTCACATTGTAATTTCAAATGTGAATTTTGGAGTGCCAAGTAGTCGGAGTAATTCGGTTTCTTGTCTCAAGTCTGTGTGTACTGAGACAGGAACAAATAAGGGATATTAACTGTTGAACATTTAGACTTATTAGCATGCCTTGGAAATATTTCTGATACCATACAAAAAGCCTGTATGGTGATGCTGAACCACTGAAAACTGTACCTGAGAAAGAGAAACCCATCTCTAACTGCATTGCACCCTGTAAGTATGAATATTTTTATTAATATTTAAAATAGGAAACACTAAGGTTTTAAAAGCATGTGTGGCTTTTAAATGAAAATGTATACTTGAGGACTTAAAAAGTTTTGCTGATAACACATGCAAAGATGTCTTTGCTGACATTTATATATATTTGACATGCAGAACTGCAACTGCACTTGCACTTGTGTATACATAAAAGAAGCCTCATATAGGTCTGAATGCTACGTATTGCCAGAAATTAATAAAAATATGCTTTAGCTTGACATTCATTGGTAAGTGTGAAAATAGTACTGCAACATGCTACCCATCAATGATTGATTCCATGCATTTAGTAATGAACCTTTTTCTTCTTGGTTTTCTGTTATGATGAGTCACTGTTTTGATGAAAACCTCAGCCAAAAATTCAAGCACTTTCACCTAAAAGCCAAATTGCTGAGAACTCCTTACGAATCAGTAAACCAATACAGCTTTTACTGTCTGTAATGATCAATGCATGGTGAGGATACTGAAAACCTTGGAGGATTGTAAGCTGGGAAGAACAGACCAGACAGTTCTATTGTAATATGTGTTACACACTTCCACCTTTAGAAATATCTCATTATAACCTCAGCTTGAAGCACAAGTTCTAACACAATACTATCCCTACTTGTACAGTTGTGGCTTATGTTGAATGTATTGGATTCTTATTAGTCTTCACTTAATTTTTGTTTAACAAAGACCTTTTTCTTTAAAAGTCC
Source organism: Ifrita kowaldi (assembly GCA_013398055.1). Lineage (NCBI taxonomy): Eukaryota > Metazoa > Chordata > Aves > Passeriformes > Cinclosomatidae > Ifrita > Ifrita kowaldi. Next base: position 21,995 of record VZRS01011859.1, read on the forward strand.
ACCAGAATTAGAAGTAAATCATTATGCTGCAGGAGATACATATACATATATATCATGGCCATATTCACCCTCAAAAATTTTCCTGATGACAACAAGCTGCGTGATGCAATCATAATGCTGTTCCTGCAGGGGTTCAGGGCAATCCCAAACACAAGTAGAGGCTGGAAGGAGAATGGATTGAGAGCATCCCTGCCGAGAAGGACTCAGTGGTGTTTGTGGAAAAAAAGCTCAACATGACTTGGCAACGTGCTCTTGCAGAGCAGAAAGTCAGCTGTGTCCTGGACTGCATCATGAGAAGTGTGACCAGAAGGTTGAAGGAGGGGATTCTGCCCCTCTACTCTGCTCTGGTGAGACCCCTCCTGGAGTGCTGCATCCAGCTCTGGGGTCTGAGCACAAGACAGGCATGGACCTGTTGGACTGAGTCCAAAGGCGGCCACTAGGTTGTCACGGATCTGGTGCACCTCTCCTATGAAGACAGTTTGAGAGAGAGATGGAGCTATTTAGGCTGGAGGAGAGACTCTGGGGATATCTTACAGCAGATCCTTTGATGTGGGCAGGATGAGGGGAGACCTGGGGGCAGGAGTACTGTCCATGATGGTCAGGGCTCCCCATGGAGAGTTGACAAGGCAAAAAACCAATGTTCCCACCATCTCAGCCAGAAGCAGGGCAGCTGAGGGCACCTGGGCAGCGCCAGCCCCGGGCGCTGCCCAGGGGATGGGCATAGGCAAGAACAGGGACAGGCCGGGACATGGGCCCATGGGTGTGCCTGGAGCAGCAGGACTCATGCCTGGGCTTGTTCCAGCAGGATCCATGACCAGGCAGAGCCAGGCTATGGGGAACTGGAGACTGGCCCTGCTGTGGGATCGCTGTGGCAGGGGCTGCTGGACCCGAGGCGCTGGTGTGGGGACCTTTGATGTGGGCAGGATGAGGGGAGGCCTGGGGGCAGGAATGCTGTCCGTGATGGTCAGAGCTGGTGGTGCCCTTGGGGATCCAGAGTGCTGCTACAGAAGAAGCAGCAATTCACAGCTATAGGATTTAATCTTGAAAATTCTTATGTCTTCCTTTCTGGGACTGCATATTGCTCACCAATAACTGCTGAGATGTAGGCCTGCAATTTCCAGAAATGAAATACATATTGATCTGAAAAAGCAGTGAAAACGCTCTCATTTGTTTGACTTGGCAGAGACTGATCAGCATAAATGTCCTGAGTCACTGCTTACCTATGCTGAATATCACCTCCATCTGCTTAAAAAGCTTGTTAGCTTCATAACTATTTTATGAAAAGTTAAACATTGCATTTGAGTATCCGTAGGTTACTAGCACCCCGCACTACTGGGTAACTGTTCATCCTGTTAGGCTGTGGGAAGGGTTAGGGGCAAAGCAGCAGTCTCTTCCAGCAGGATAGGGTTCAGCTGGGTGCAGGGACAGGGGCCACCCTTGTTGCTAGTTAGCATGGGGTCAGTGTCCAAGTGCTCATGGTGATCACCAGCCAGCTGCCTTCTGCTCCAACGAGAGGCCTTGGCTGCTTGTTTTACTAGAACTGACGTATCCACACAGTCTATTTATCTCCTTTACTCTAAACTACCATCTCTTATTCCCTTCATACAAATGCAAACCACCAGACGTTTACCATTTTCAAGTGTTAATGAAATTAAAATCGAGCAACTTTAAAAGATTTTGTTATGTCCTAATAGCATTGTGTGTAATGCTTTCTCTACCTATTTGAGGATAAGATGTAGGCTCTGTCTTTAAAACTGCTGCGTAGTTGTTAAAATGCACCTAAAATTGTCCAGGAACATGACTCTTCCTTGCTGTAAGACAAGAAAGGAAGGGTATTGTTAATCTGCATTAATTGAATTTCCTTTTTTCATTTGCAAAAATAAGTACCTGCTACACATACCAGATTGCTGAGTCTGAGCTTTAAAGACTTAATAGTGGCTGGTCCTGTGAACTGTTTAATATTAGAATTTGTAAATTGTCCATTTACTTTGGTTTGAATATGCACTTGCACTGATCATGACAGTAAACAACGCAAATCTTTTTAACTACCAAAAAGATATTTTTAATTTATGAAGTTAAAGTAAATAGTTAAACATACAGCCAGATTCTTTTGCTTTCCAAGTTGCTTAAACCTGTGCTTTAGAGACAAATTGTTTTTATCAGTTAAGCTATAGTATAAAAAATCTCAATCAGTTGAGCTAAATTAGGAAAGACGTATGTAATAGTGTTTGAAGTTTCACCATACACATTGCTTTCAAATGAAGCACTGTGAACACTAATCACAAATGTGTACAAAACGGAATAATCACATTAAGGAATCAGAATACCGTAACTTGGTATTTTCTTATTTAAATGCATGATGAATATCAGACACAGTAAAATACATTGCAGGTGCTTGACAAATAATTTTACCTTCCTTAGCAATTATTATGCACAGGAATACAAGAATGAACACAAATCAATAGTTCTGCTGTATCCTTTGAATAACCAAGATGGATGAGAACATGGTGACAGTCTGTCTAGGCAACAAAAGACATGTCTTCAATGAGTAACAGGATACATATCACAATGTTTTCCTCTGTGGGTTTAATCAAGTACATTTCTTTATTGAGTTTGGTAATGTTACACATATTTTTGACAAACTATTTCAACATGCTGTTGGTTTTTCTATCACTTGTATTTAATTCAAAACATTGAAGGTATTTATTTTATTATTATCTTAAATTGTTGACCCATTTACATCTACAAATGTCCTTGTCTTCTGACAACCTTTCTTGCCCACGAATACCAGGATTGAATTGTTTCATAGCACATATTCAAAATAAGAAACATATAAATATCTCCAAGAATTTGAGATTCTAAACAGTGGACATTTTTAGTTTTAATTTTCCAATAATAAAATCAAGTAGTATTCGGCCTCTTAAAGTGCTGACCTGTGGTGGTAATTCTGAAGTTCTGAGAGTATAGACACCTGTCAGTTCCAAAGCTTTCTGCCCTTTTTGGAGCCTCAAGTGTGAGAGTCAGCGAAGCATCTTAACTATTTAGGAATAATCAGTTGTGCAGATAAAAGCTGAGGAAACTATTTTCTTTTCTTCAGGGCAGTTTCGTAAGGTGTATCATACCCCAACCTGAAGCTGATTTCTTGCTTTCCCAGAAGGGGAACCACAAGGTAAATAGGAAGGTGGGAAGTGGGTTTGCTGCCAAAATTGCCTTTGCTGTAGTCCATAAAAAGTTGGCTTGATCAGTTTAGGCCTTGTGTGGGCCATGGGGAGCTGCATTTTAAGAAAGACATAGATTAATTGAAGAATCTAGAGAGCACTGTGATTTATAAAACATGATTTCTGGGAAAAACAAAGGGTATGGAATTCTTAAGATCTAAGAAACAAGACTGGGGGAGAGAGTAGCTTCTCAACCTTGTTTGTGGAGAGCAGTAACAGAACTAATGGACTTAAAGTTTTCATTACAAAAATTTCAATTTCAAATTGAGAAACAAACTGTATTTGTTGTAGGTGTCCAGGTTTTCCTAGGAGGGGGCTGCACTGGGGCTCTGTGAGGAGAGGCCAGGCATGGGCAGGACATGGTTGGTTCCAGCCACCACAGGGCATGGCTGAGCCCACAGCTAAGGTGGTGGCATCTTGGGGAAATGTGTTTAAGACATGAAAACAACTGAGAGGTGGGGGAATAACAAAGTCAGAGAAGATGGAGCTCCAGGCACCATCCCCAGAGCACAGATTCCCCTGCAGCCTGGGAGAGAGCATACACTGGAGCAGGTGGGTGTCTCTGAAGGGGCTTGGGGAAATTCCATGCCTGAGCAGGAAAAAAGTGGAAGGAGGAAGTGGCAAGAAAGAAACCGCAATGTACTGACCATAATGCCCATTCCCTGTGCTGCTCCACGGTTAGGGGTTTGTATAGGATTCTGAAGTGAAGGAGTGAAATAGAGACTTGGAAAAGGGTGAGGAAAGGTGTTCTTATAATTTTAATCTTTTTTTTTCTTGTTACATAAATCTATTTTAACTGGCAATAAAATCAATTGCTTTTGCTGAAGTCTATGTTGCCTCCAAGAGTAATTGGTAAGAGATTTCCCTGTCTTACCTCAACCCATGACCTTTCTCATCCAATTTTCTTCCTTCTCCCTGCTGAGTCAGTGAGCAAGTGGGTAGGCATTTTACTGTTATGCAAGGCTAGCCCACCACAAGAACAGGTAAACAAACTTTCTATAATGCAGGAGTGAAAATGGTAAAAGGGAATGTACGGAGAGGCTTTGGCAAGGGCTCATCTAAGATCTTTGAAAGAAGGTTAAACCAACGTCTACCAGAGTAAGCCAGGTAGCATTAATCCTCTCTCATACCTAGCTAAACAATCTCAGAATTCTGTATGTTCCTTTGCTGTGATCTGGTAGTAAAGAAATATTCAGAAAATACATATAAATTACTTTTCAGGATTTTTTGTTGTTTGTTTGGGGTTTTGTTTGTTTTTGTTTTGGGGTTTTTTTTGTTTGTTTTGGGGAGTTTTCTGGGGGTTTTTGTTGTTTTTGTTTTTGAGCAAGGAAAAGATTTTTTTTTTTCTTATGGAGCATACTAAAGATCACTTTAGAAAAGACAGCTAATCTAAAAAGCAGCTGTTCCATAAAATGTGATGAAGGTTCAATTGGAATCAGTCACATCGAACTACAGTGTAGAAGTGTATGGAAACACTACTCTTTCACATTCATCATCTTATTTCTTTAAATACCAGGAGGCTGCACACCAAACCAACAAAAACCTTAAATCTGTTTCAGCAGATGTCCTGCTACCTTGTAGTTTTATTCTTCCTACATAGTTTAGGAAAGTTAAACTAAAAAATGGAAGGATACTGGAATAGTGATAGGAACATAAAATCCATCTGGAGAAAAATTACCAAAAAAAGCCTGGCTTGTTCAATTTGACATGACAGCTGAAAGAGCTTACTAAGCTGATCACTCTTAATAAATAACATATGTGGTTAAACATAAATGCAAAAAATGAGTCATTAAAAGTAAAATATAGCTTTAGCCTATGAAATAGACAACAGTAAATCACGAATATTAATGATACATCCATTTGTGCTGAAGATGAGAAGAAAAGTTTTAACCATTAGAAGAGTGACAATATCCAAATACTTCATTGTAGCCTGCAACAGATCATGTGGCCTGTGCCTGTAGGACTTAAATTAATTTACTTTGCTTAGATATTTAGAATAATTTACAATCAAAACATCAGCAGATACAAAGCATCTATCTCTGCAATACTAATCAGAGATAGTGAAAATCATAGCTTTTAAAAAATATGCAAAATTGGAAATTTGATATGCATAGTACATAGAAGCAGAGGAAGTTATGTTTCATAGATTCTGAAGAAAGACACTGTGTCTGTTTTGTTGTCTACTGAGATGTTATGATCCATTACAAAAGAGAAACTTTGCCCATTAAGAAGAAGAAATATATCTACTGCATTTATTTCAATTATTACTTTGATATAAATATTTATAAAGCTGGACATTTTCCTGCATGAATTAGATGTAAATCATTAGGTCGTAGCTTAGCTGGATAACAGATACTTAGATAAGGCTTTTTTTATAAAGCAAGTGGAATTTTGAGAAAAAATTTCAATAATCATTCCTTATTTTGTGTTTTGTTAGCTGTTCATGGTTGAATAGCAAATATGTAAAGTACAACAGTAGATAAAAATAATGTAATAACTTTGGGTGAAATAAATCTCAGAAAGAATCTTTTGTTTTAATTGGAAAAAATAACAAATCTACGTGAGCCCACAGGAAGATTTCAGAAGTTTACTCTCTTTCATGTACACATAATTACAAGTTTATTGATAATGGACTGATTCCAGAAGAACTGTCAGTTCATCAATTAACTAAATTTGTTAAATTTGAGTCATACAAATTTATTTGCATAGTTTAATTGAGTGATAATATTTCCAAATTAGTAGCTTTTCAAAGATGGTAGTTGAAGATGTTCTTCTAAAATGTCATTCCAACCATGTAGGCAGTCTTTATAGTCATATACAAGTCACTTCTTAGTTTTAAAAGGAAAAAAATCCATTAATTCAGAATAATTTTGTGGCTATTTTTCTGACTCAGAAGAGGTAGTTGCAAATACCAGAAATGCTTGTGACACTTCATCTTTGGCCTTTGGAACAACTCATTTTTACAAACCATGGTCGTTGTTGAAATGTGTATCACAGAGCAGAAGTAAAGAAATGGTAATAATGCAGAACTACCAGGTGTAGTGGGTTCATACTGGCTGGATGCCAGGCACCCACCAAAGCCACTCCATCCCTCCCCTCTGCAGCTGGACAGCAGATAGAAAATATAACAAAGGGCTCATGAGTGGAGATAGAGATCACTCATCAAATACCATCATGGGCAAAACAGATTTGAATTAGAGAAATTAACTGAATTGCTAACAAAATCAGAGCAGGATAAAGAGAAGTAAAATAAAACCTTTAAAACACCTTCCCCACCCCTCCCTCCTTCCCAGCTCTGTCTCCTCCCCCAACAGTGCAGGGAAACAGGGAATGGGGGATTATGGTCAGTTCATCACACATTGTTTCTGCTGCTGAGCAGGGAGCGGAGTCCTTCCCCTGCTCCAGTGTGAGGCCCTCCCACAGGAGACAGTTCTCCATGAACTTCTCCAGTGTGAGTCCGTCTTGCAGACAACAGTCCTCCCCAAACTGCTGCAGGGTGGGTCACTCTTCCATGGGGTGCAGTCCTTCAAGGACAGGCTACTTCAGTGTGGGCCCCTCTCTCCACCGGTCTCCCATGGAGTCACAGCCTCCTCTGACACATCCACCTGCTCCAGCATGGGTCTCCTTCCTGGGCTGCAGGTGGATTTCTGCATCCCTGTGCATCTCCATGGGCTGCAGGGGCACAGCTGCTTCGCCATGGTCTTCACCAAGGGCTGCAGGGGAATCTGAGCTCCAGTGCCTGGAACTCATCTTCCCCTCTCCTTCTCTCCAGACCTTGGTGTCCACATAGTTGTTCTTCTCACACATTCTCACTCTGCTCTTCTCTGACCACAATTACAACTGCACAATACCTTTTTTTGTTTCCCTTCTTAAATATGTTATCACAGAGACATTACCATAATTTCTAATTGGCCAGCCTTGGCCAGTGGTCTGTCCGTTTTGGGAGCTGCCAGGGATTGTCTCTGCTGGACATGGAGGAAGCTTCTGGCAGCTTCTTGCAGAAGCCTCCCCTGTAGCCCCCTCGCTACCAAACCGAATACACCAGTATAGGTGGAAATGTTACATGGATATCAGAGATTATGGGAAGGGTGCTACCTCTGAATTGCTCCTTTACTGTGATAAGCTGGCCTATGCATGCTGTCTCCATGCATGTTTACTACATGTCTTCAAACATCCATGTCTGCTTAAAATACAGATTCTTTGTTCAGATTAGAAGCTTAATTCAGTCAGGCTTTGCCAAAGTGTAAGAAAGATATAAAGCTACTAGATAGAATCCAAAGGAGGGCCAGTGAGGATGGTGAAAGGTCTGGAGGTGAAGCCATGTGAGGAGTGGCTGAGGTCACTTGGTCTGTTCAGCCTGGAGAAGAGGAAACTGAGGGGAGACCTCATTGCAGTTACAACTTCCTCGTGAGTGGAAGAGGAGGGGCAGGCATTAATCTCCTCTCTGAGGTGACCAGTGACAGGACCTGAGGGAATGACCTGAAGGTTTGGCAGGGGAGGTTTAGGATATTAGGAAAAGGTTTTTCATTCAGAGGGTGGCTGGGCACTGGAACAGGGTCCCCAGGGAAGTGGTCACAGCACCAAGCCTGACAGAGTGCAAGAAGCATTTGGATAATACTTTCAGGCACATAGTGTGATTCTTGTGGTGTCCTGTGTAGGACTTGGACTTGATGACCCTTGTGGGTTGTTTCGAATTTGGCATATTCTATGAGTCTATGATTAAATGAGAGGGTTTGAGGAGATAGTAAATATGGAATCATAACCACAAGATATCAAAAATTTGTGCTGTAGTCCTCTCTTAAATCTAGGGCTAAAAAATATTATATTGTACAGCCGAGAAATATGATGTTACTTTATTCAAACTCCTATGATCCACAGTTGTGCAAGAGAACTGAAAGACTGAACAGATGGTGAAAACCTACTAAGAAAAACTGCATAAGATAAGTACAAATACTGTTTTAGAAAAATCTCCCATGCATGTCCTATTGGAATCATGCTCCTCAAAAAATATATGTACCATCAATATGCCACATGAGTTTTGAATCCATATCAAATTCTTTGTTATGGAATGGGAGAGTTAGAGAAAATAACAATTGCAGGTTGTTGAGAGTAACTGCAAAGTAGAGTTCTCTGTGTAACAGAAGTCACTCTGTTTGAAACTAAGAAAATACTGGTTTGAGGTATATTATCTTGGATTATCTTAAAAGTAAGCAGACGTGTTACGTTACATGGACTGCAGGGTGTGGATACAAAATCAGTCAGAATCACTGCTGAAGACAGAGATATCTTGGGTGTTTGTCCTGTGTTAAGCAATGGTATGTTTTGACTGATGCATGAAAAAGTGCAGGCAAAAGCTGTGTATTCATGACATTCATGAAACAGCATGCTTTCTTGTCAGCGGGGTAGATCTAATACTGGCTAGTTTGTCTGCCCTTTCAGCATGTAACATTGCTATTTCTAACCAAGAAAAAGCTGAAGGTTAGAAACTGATGAGAAGGGAACACTGTAATAACTGTGTTTTCTATGAGTCATGGAAGATTTCATGAGCTCTTTCAGAAAACTGCAGGAATACACTCATCACATGCATGTCTCTTCAAGTCACTTTATCAGTGAACTGTCTGGGCCAAATGGCATGAAACTGACTTCAGCAATTTTCTGCCATGTAAAGTCTTCCTGTTTCAACAAGGAATATGGGGATGATCTCTACAATGTGGACTGTTACAGATTTGCATCTTGTGTCATGGACGTTCAGTAGGTGACTGGATCCACCATATCTGAAGGATCTCACTCAAGGTGCATCCGTAAGATAATTCAGATGAATTACATCTTGTTACATGGTTTTCCCCTTGCAAGGAGATCTTAGAGCCCTAAATGACATTTAATCAAGGGAAGATAATGAGCTTTTTGTTAATGGTGCGCTTACACAATGACTATATATTTTGATCCCTGACGAGATCTCTTATCAACAGATATGCAAAGCTTGAGTGCTGTAACACAAAAACACACGGGAGGTCTTATCATTACGAATATAATTAATATTATTATGTTACTAGTATAGTTTAGCAAAGGTCCTAATTTTTAAATGAAATCTGCATAAATTTTTTTTAAAAGTCATAATTAGAATTTTTTACCTCATGTGGTAGCATGCTTAAATATCAAACTCTTGATTCATTGATTACCCATCTGAAAGAAAAGGTCCTACAGGGGAAAATACCGAGCAGCACTGTCTCAGCAGAAAAGGGGAAGATCCATAATGCATGCTTCTCTGTAGGCCACTGGAAAATTAAAGATTGATTAATGAATTTTACGATCAAAAGGGATCAGTATGACCAATTTTTTTTTGTGAGATTTGCATGCTTGTATGTGTGCATTACATATTTCCACTCAAGTGATTTTCAAACCCTTCTATCCATTTACTATGTATGGAATTACAATTTTAGTATATGATCACATAGTGTTTCACTGTGCAAGAGATAGTGGAATGAAATGGGGAGTGGGGGAAACAAATTACTTACTTAGACATCGTTAGTGCTGTACTTTGCCATTTACTTCCCATTTAGTTTGAGAGGTCAAGACATCTCAATAAGCCTAAGAAAACGAATAAAAATTTACATTGTAATCTCCCCAAATGCAGAAAGTCCTACAGGCCCTCAAGTGTGCAGTAACACATTTCCTGAAAACATCAAGTTAACAGAAGGATGTTAGAAAAATTAGGGTTTTCTATGTTGGAAAGCGAGGGAATCAAAGGAGTTGAAGCATTGTGACAAACCCGTAGTGGTTGAGGTAAAATTTGGCTCCTGTTGAATTGACATCTAATGACAAATTCATGAGGTACTATTAGCCATTAATAAGACAGATTTGTTGTAGGAAGAATAGATGGTGCAGTCACATAGAAAGAAAATGGCCTTAAAGTAAAGACAAATTTTATCTCCCAACTTTTAACTTCTTGAAAAGCTTCAAAACATTCAGATACAGCTATCAAAATCTTTATTATGTGGAAAAATTGAATCTCCTGATTTTGAAATTTAGTTATGATATTTGTAAAGGTTTAGAAGCTGTTTATAAAGGTCACTTTCTATGGTAAGTAGGTTTGCTGGATTCACAGGAAAAATACTGGAAATGAGTAGCTCTCTGGAAATTTAAAATGAAATTTCTCTGTAAAATTCAAGTATATGTTTATTAGATTCCAAAAGATTGTATCATTCTGTAAAATAAAGCAATTGACATATTGTACATAAAAATTCAGCAGTATTTGCAACTTAATGGGTATTTTCTAATAAATGACTATTTCAGTTGTGTAGTGCAAGAGCGAGTTTCTGTGACATTTTGTAGAACGAAAACAAGTACAAATGTTTAAAAATATCTATTGCATCTCAAATTCACAACTGAAAATCATGGTAAGATGTTTTAAAGGGCAGTAGTGAAAGTGGGTATTTGTAACACATTTCTAGTTTTGTTGCAAATAAATCAATAACTGCAAAAAAGCTTTAGCTGTCTCTTCAGAAGACCTACCTTTGCCATTGAAAATAATCTGTGTTTTTCAGGTTTTTAATATCCCAAACTGTAGTTCTAAGGATGATTTCCTGGAAGCCTTAAAGAACATTCTAAGGGGGACTCCCATTAAAAGTCGCTTTGGTCTCAACAACTCAAGTGGAATGAGTGGAAGTCCTATTGCTCCCATAATTTGTCTTTTCCAAGGCAAGATGAGTATGTTAATTCGGAAATTCTGCATTAGGCCACATTTGTGGTCTTTTTCTTCCTATCTCTTATTTAAATCAATTCCTTAATAACTTTAGAATTTTCTATTTTATTTTTTTCCCTAGCCTACTTTTCTTAGTATCCTTTTTCTTCGTAATTAAATTGAAAAATCAATAGATGGAAAATGTGATTTCTGGTTAGTATAGCTGCTAACAGATAATTTATTTTAAGGTCTTCAGATTTGTGTGATATGACTTACCTTCACTACTTTACAGTTTAAAGATCCCAGTCAAACCTAATAATACTCAAGGTTAATCTTTCTGAATAAAATCCAAGGAAAGGAATTTAAAGGGCATTTAAACGAAAGAGCTTTTTTTCCCCATAAATACAGAATGCTTGCTGCTTTGATTTAATATGCATTTCAGGTTTTGAATATAAAGTTTGAATTGAATGACAACTGTGAGTTCTGCTTCTGCACAGCTCAGCACCTAAAGCCATTTATGATTCAGAAAAGAGCTCTGCTCTGCTTAGTAGGTTTTCTCAGACACTACTTAACACAAGTCACAGGATCAGACTCTGAACACCATGGCAACATCCCAATTTTTAAAAGTTTAATAATTTAGAGGCAAACACACATCTAAAGGAGACTCAACCTTATGAAAACATTCAACCTCTTTCTGCTACTTCTTAGCTATGTACCTTGAAAGAATCTATTCTTAAAATAGTCTTTAAAAAATGCTATTTTCTTGCAGAGAAAATTGTTCACTACTGCTGAAATTTGGCTGATGTGTAGCAAGGAATTCAAGATGGAGAGGAAGTGAAAGGAAGAATGGCTAAAGTCTGTTCACACAAGTCACTCCTGGGAGATAAGACTCTAGGTCACATCTTTTACTAAGAAGTTTTTCAGTAAAATACTGACTCAGTATTAGAAACAGAGACCAGTGGTTTCCCAGGCAATATGTCCATTACGCTGTAAACTGGTGTTGTCATTTCTGTTCTCACACTAGCCACTGAAGAAGAAATTTACTCTGTTGGCACTATTTGAGAACATCTATGTTTTCTGTGGTTCACATAAGATACGAGCACTCCTGTTCCATGTTCCTGTTTTCCAGAGTCCATGCATGAGGTCAGAGACAGTCAGAAAAATGCTGTAAGCAATGTAATCTTTTGCATTGAAATGTCTAGCAGACAAGAATCCACACTCACAAACAGAATTTGAATTTTGAGCTGGGGAATGTAGTTATTTTCCCAGGAAAGGTGAGAAACCATTAGGCAGCTCTCTGGCAACAAAATTATCCTCAAACTTAATCTTAAAATTTTGATTTTACACTTTCACTTCAGAAGAGCTCCAGACTGGGAGTTTAATAGATTAGGCAAGGAATACAGACTGCTGATTGCCTTCGAGCCCTATGGTTTGCATTACTGATTCCATGGAGCTCTGACAGAGTTTCATTTCATAGACTTGACATTTAACAAATAGTGTGGTTATTGGAACACACTATATATAGAAACTATCTATGGAAAAAAATATGGAAAACAGGAATTGTAGACTCATGTTCAAACAGTTCTAGAACTAAATTAATCGTTTTCTTAGTATGGGTGACCATTTCAGTAGCTGGATTATTGTACCAAACCTTAGGCATCACTGAACAAAATTTCACCAAATTCTTCAGAGGCACCAAGACCGAGAGTTTATGAATCTCAGTTGGCCTTAGAAGGCAGATAGGGAGAAAAATGTACGTCCTTGGCATACATGGAATGGAGTTTTAAATATCTGAGCAAATTTCATGAAAAATTCAGGCATTAAGGACAATTAAATATTATGTTAGATTTAACCACAGGTGTGTAAGTGGTGACTACGTCCTACAGGGGATTCAGCTTTATTGACTGAATTGTGAGTGGCAGGCACTACAGAAGATAAAACAAATTTTCTCAAACTTAGAGATTCCAATGTTGTCGAAGATATAAATGAATGCATAATTGTTAAATATTTGCTTGGCTAGGATCCATCTACATTTATAGTGTTTAGATACCATTCTGTATATGAAAGAGTGGCATTCATGATGCAGTGAATGTACTGATGGAAAAAATAATTTCAAATCAGAAACTTGTTGAATATGCTGTCAGTTAAACTGTCAGTGTATATTGTTAAATATAACATTTTAACTTTTATTTTCTATAATACCTGCTAATATTACTTCATGCTTACCAATGAAAGACACTAAAATAGCTCATAATATCTGCCAAGGTAAAATACTGAATGGTAGAAAACCTATGTTGTGTAGAGTTATTCTGGCCAGTGCTTATTTCCTAATTAGTTCATTCACTTGGTCTTTTGCTTTATTTAATCCTGACTCCTCATCTTCATAGGGTAACTGCACAAAATGAATCCATTTCAGCTGCTTTACTTATGTTCCTTGGAAAAGCTTGAAATCCCTGCATAAATGGTCTTATACTGAATACTTCAACTTGCTGGTATTCGTATGCTTGAAAGAGTAGTCTTTCAAATATGCTTAATCTATGCTAAAGAAATGCAAGTGAAGTTTTCTTGTAATCAGCAAAACTCAGAACCTGAAGGGATATTTTCATAATTTTACTACCTAGAAAATGTATAGGATGTACCTAAGTCCTGATCACTTAATTTTTACATTAAATTTACATTTACACAACATTATATTCTCATGCATTCAACTGAATGCCTTCTAGTTTTTAAAAAAATATTATTCTTAAAAGTAATTGTTTGATACAAAAGTGTTACCATGGTTTTGGCTGTTACAAATCAATATGAATATACTACATTTCAAGTAGGTGTATAGATAGTAGTCATATTGTACTCTCAGTTGGGTCACGAAATCAAGAATAATCTGTTCCTTGCAAGAATAATTTCACACAGTGAACTGGCTGCTTTGAATTCGTTTATGAATCGAAGACAGACCCAAGCTGCTTCTCCCAAGCTTTTGACATAATGCAGGAAACCTCATCACATGAAACTCTTGACATTAGTTGTGAACAAAACAGAAAAGGAAAGAAGTTCTATTATTTCAATAAGAAATAATAAACAGAATAAATCCTATTTTTACTACTAAACAATGCATATAAAGAATTTTGGATTTTGAAACCTTTGTTTAAAATAAATGATACTTGGTTGAATTAAATGTTTACACTGCTACGCAGTGACAGAAGTCCAAAATGAAAATATGTGGGGTTTGGGGGATTTTTTAAGGTAAATAGGTTAATAGATCTATCAGATACCTCATGTTTTACATCAATTAGTTGACATACAAGAGAGGTGTCTGTGATAGTGCATATTTTTGATGGATCTGTGGCACGAGGTTGATCTTTTAACCGCTCTAAGATAAACAGCACATTCCAAGTTCATTTCCTGCACTGACATTTTGAGACACAACTGCAAACAAATTCCAGTTTCAGCTGGAGTCAGTGACAAAACTCCCACTGACAGGGTTTCATCCTTCACACTTAACTGTCTGGGCTACTCTTAGTCGCATAAAGTGGTAACAGCTAAGAAGTGGAAGCCTATTTTCAGCAACATTTTCTCAATATTCTAATTTGCTGTTTTTTCAGTTCTAGTAAATAGACAAGAAATATAAAGAGGAGTCCAGCATAAACTTGTATGTCCCATCCCAGTCTAGTCGGAACTTCAACATATTCTTGCTAGTCACTTGAATGATGGATCACTTCACAGCACCTTCTGATTCACTGTGGAAGAATGACTGGTAATGATGCAGAATCTAGCAGAGATGTAACAGGCTGGTGACATCAATTTGCAGTATCTGGACTGCAAGAGCAAGCTTATTCTCCCTCTAGATCAAGGCAATGATGAAAATTGCACAAACATGGAAATAGCTGTAGAAAATAGCAAATGGAAAAAACGACAGCTATATCATGTTCAACAGATGTTTTTCTCATGATAAGGGAAAGACAAAGGGTAGAAGGGTTGGCCTGGCCAATCTGAAGGCAATCTGAAGGATAAAGAAAGACATATTATATATATGAATATAACTTTATTATATTGTTTATATAAACAGAAACAAGGAAATAAATAAAATGTCTGCTTTAACTATAAATAGCTCTATGTGCAATTATACTCTTTGCAGGCTACAGCATGTTGTTTGTGAGCCACTGCTATTATAATATTAGAGACAAAAAGATCAGAAAACTTTCAATGGGAAAGACAGCTGCTGCCCTGAAGAGATTCAGCCCTTTGGACATCAGTGAATAAAGAGCAGCCATCTACAAATAAACAACCTAGTAAACCAGGCAACACACTTATGTAAGAATTGTAGAAAAAACCACCAAACCGGTAGAATAGGGAGAGAAATAGCAAAAGTTTTACACAATAAAAAAAGAGCTGACAATTATTATTTTATGGATATACGCTGACAATTTGGGTTGTGCCTTATATTTCTCAAGTGCCCTGATCTTCTAATCATTTATCCTACAAAATACTACTTTTCACCTATGAATTGCAGAGAACAAATTAGTTTTTCTCCAGAAATATTCTTTGTAGATGACCTTGACAATCATTAACCAGGAGAGGAAGAAAAGCAGAACTGCTGGTTTAATTTATCATTTTTTTTCAAATATTGTCTCATTAAATATTGCCTTATTATTTTTTCCCCTTTATATTCTCTATATTTTGTGAACATTTTCCTTGTACAATTATATTTACAGCAGAATGCAGTGTCCTCTGGATAGTTTTGCCAGAAATGCAATGAGAATTCCTACTTTTTTTTTCCAGATTGGGATGTTTCTGAATTCATACTACGAAAGAGAAGGCATCTATAAACTCTTTTTCTTCCAAAAATTTTAATCTACTGGTTGAAAAGTGGGGGGGAAAGAATGCAAGTCATGAGAATTTTTTTCCTTTGTTCTCAGTAATTCCCTAGGATGGTGTCAGTTAATGAAAACCAAAAAGTTATGGAGTTTTAGAGATGTACAAGAAAATTTATTACTTGAATATTGCACTCTTGGGCTTTATCTGGAAGCTAAAATTTGACTGCTGTAGATGGTTGGTTTTAAAAGATGCATTATTAATTTTAACTCTTTTTATAATATTGTGTTGTGTTTTGACAACCAAACAGCAAAACCTCAGCATGAGCAACTCCTGTTTTTATTGAAATCAACAGACAGAAACCATAAATAATTGTTTATGTCCTGCTGGTAATACCAATTAGCTAGCATCATACAGAAACTACTCTAAACAAGTACAGGGTATTGTATAAGAGATTCAGAGGTTTGAGCTACACGCAAAATATACAAGTTTGAATGAACCCATGACATAAATTTTGTCTTATGTACTTTTCAGAGTTAGCAGAATTTATAATGCTCAAAGGCCATTCTATTAAGACTACTTCATATTTTTATTTCTCTGTTGTTTTCTCAATAGAAACAGTAGACAATGGCAAGCATGCATTTCAAGAACAGTCATTATGATATCGAAGCTTAAATACCATGATAAACTCTGAGATACTCTGGCACGGTGCAGCCAGGAAGTGAAATTTCATCTGGAACAGCAGCTTAATATTCGCACATCACAAAAACCACCAAGAGCATCACAAACCCCATCTGAACTGTGAAATGAAAGGAAAAGATGGCAAGTGTGCCGGTAGATATTCTCAGGTTTTTACATCTTTGCTACCTTTTGTTCTGTAAGGAAAATGAAAGATGGTCTAAATATCAGACCATCAGCTCAGTGCCTAGGAAACCTGGCTGTTTTCCTCCTCCACTTTTCGGTTGGCAAGTAAATCCCTGTCTTTGCACTTACTCATACAAGACACTGTGCAGTGAGGATAACTGTCCTAACATGGAGTGTGTTAGCACAGGTTGCAGATGCTTCACCTGAATTAATACACTCTGCTGCTCACTGTGTCTGAGTTGTTGAATAATTGAAGTAGATGGTTCTTCATTCCAAAGAGATGACCAGTGGTCATCAAAGGTAATGACTGCTCTTAGTCACCACTGAAGTCAGCACAATGAATGAGCATTCCAGAAAATAAAATCATGTAAGAAATTGAAAGTACTTGAAGCTTGTTATTGCTGGTGAAAACTCTAACATACAATTTCTATTTTTTTTTCCCATATTACAAGAATCTATGTCTATGCAGGCTGTGTCTTAAATTTGCTGCCATTGTCTTTGGCACAGAAATGACTGAGAGAGTTAAAATAGCTTTAAGCGATCTTTACAGTCTACTAGATTGATGGTGTACTCATTGAACCAACCTAATCTACAATCACGACCCACATTTCCACACCTCTTCTCAAAGACATTTCAATTCTCAAGTTTCTGGCTCTTGATGCTGTGAGAGCATTTTAAAACTCTTCATTATATTGTTGTATTGTAAAGATGGAGCTTTGTCATGTCAAAGTGATGCTACATTTATAGCTATCAGAAAGCAAATAACTAAATTAATTCTTACAGAAAAATATTCACTGAGCACCTGACATCAACTTTAATAATCAATGCTACTAACTTTAGTAAACTCAGCAGTGTAATAGAAACCTGTTGTTTTTTGGTTTTTTTTTTTTTCAAATTCATGATAATACAAACAAGGTTGAGTTCTAACATTGAGGCTGGTCCTAACATTGTCACAATCCAGCGTTACCAATACTCTCTGGATGACACTGCAAGAAGATACTATTTCTTTAAAAAAACCAAAAAAACTATTAAATTTTAGCATTTCTATTTTGTTAAAGGTTGGCTTCATACCACACTGTGCTTCTTGAAAAACACAGTACACTTCTGAGTGCAGCTCTTTGAACAACATTCAGTGATTCATTTTATGATCTTTTCAGCTGCAAGAATTAGAACTGTAAGGTACTATTCAAGACCTTGTAGTCCTGACTGTACAGATCAGTAGTGCTCAAAAGAAAGAGAGGAAATTCAAGGAAACCTTCATGGAACTCCTAAGAACTTACAGGGGAGGAAAAAATCACGAGGAAAAAAACCCGATACATGGTGACAACAATTTACCTTCATATTCTTAATCAGAATCGCTGACAGAGGCAGTATGTCTGAGCAAAACGAACATAAATGCTGTGAATTTCTTAGACAGAAGATCTATTGTTTAATTTCTAATAAGTCAACCTCTGCTTTTTTGCTCTGCAAATCAATGTTTTATCACTTCCTGGATTTTGCTGGCAGTAGATATTCTATTACTCTGGCCAGACTACAAATCTTGAGATCCATTCCATATGCTTCTTTCTAAGGGTCGTCCTACGTATATAAATAGAATGTGCTACTCATTGACAGCTCTCTTGATGTTATATTCCACTCAAATTATCTCTGAAGACCCATTTCTACTTGGTGCTTTATATGCAGAAAATAACCAGCTAAAATCTGCAGTGGTTGGAGGAAGGAATCCACAGAACCCACACACAGGCCATGACACTGCTGCCATTTTCAGGTGGGTTTCATGTTCTGGGTGTCTGGTTCTTTTGCACAGTGAGTTCTCCAGGCCAGGATGCATTGCTAAATTTGTAACCTGTGGTCACCAGGAGCAAATCAAAAGGAGACCAGCTATCCTGTGAGTGGAAATCAGTGTCAGTGTTCTGTTAAAAACCAGATTTGCCTGTACTCAGGCAAGTTACAAGTGCTGGCTATGCCTCTGTTCTTTGGCTTTTAAATAGAGCCAGTAATAAACTTTCCCTTCTCATCTTTCCCCTTCACTTGCACTTCTAGGAACAAGAACTGCTTTGTCTGTATTTCTCAAAATCCCTTGTCAGAATTGTGTTGATATTATGTTTGGGACCTCTGCAATGCACTATTTCATAAATAATCAACAAAAAATTCTACAACAGTTCTCTTCCTGGGTAGTCAATTATTCAACAATTTTCATCCTCAGATTTAGACTAAAGCCTCTTCCTGTTCTTCACTCTCTTCTTTCATTTGGTCTACCAATTTAATTTTTAACTAGGATTTTAAACTGGGAAAGGCTTGTATATATATATTGTATATATATTTAATTTTATGTATTTGAGAAGCAGTAGCAGAACTAGCGTACATTTGAGTGATCAAGTAAAGATTCAGCTTCTTGTCATAGACTGAAGGCAAACAGTATTGCAGTAAGGCTGAAGGAGGCACAGGTGTGTCCACTTCAAGAAAAATTTATCCATTTCTTCTTATTGCCTGTAATGAAGGTGTTTAAATAGTACTCAAACTTACAACTAAGCTAACATTAAGTACTACGATATGAAAGAGAATAGGCATTTTTAGGCATTTAAAACTTTATAAATCAATATTTATTTTGACAAAAATTCAGGAAAGCAGCACTATGAAATTAAGGTTCTGAGTTCAGCTCTTTGAACAACATTCCGTGATTCATTTTATGATCTTTTCAGCTGCAAGAATTAGAACTGTAAGGTATCATTCAAGACCTTTGAGCCCAGACAGTACAGAACAATAGAGCTCATATGAAAGAGAGAAAATTCAAGAAAAACTTCATGGAACTCCTAAGAACTTACAAGGGAGGGGGGAAAATCACCAGGAGGAAAACCTGATACATGGTGACAGCAACTTACCTTCATATTCTTGATCAGGATCAATTAATTAATTACTCCCAAGCAGTAATGGCCTTTCCAGCATCTAAATATGTCCGGGTAAAAGACGTAGGAGTGTGATTTCTCTGGGGCTGACAGGTCGTTCAGAATTGTTTTTTCTCCCTGTTGATATTTTCTCTGAGAATATTTGGCCACCCTTCACTACATTTGCATATTAGTGAAGTATGTGGCAATGGAATTACAAGGCGGGGAGCCATAATCATCCGCACTCTGGTGTGGGCTCAGGAACAACACACAGATCTTCTGCCCTGTGGGGTTTGCTTCTCACCACAATTTAAAAGCATTGGGATGCCTTGCTGGCATCAGCAGCTGCTCTGCCTTCTGGCCCCTCTCTGTCCTTTGTTCCCAAGGCATCCCTCTGGCTGGACCCACCAAGCAGGCAGCAGTGCTATCAAGCTGGCTCTTGCTGGAAGCACTGATCAGGGGAGGAGAGACACACCTCCCAAAAAAGTAACGAAAAGGTGACACTAGAGAAGCCCTCTGATGCTGAGAATAATAATTAAAAAAAGAGAGAGAATTTATTTGTGAGCAGTCAGGTTCTTTGTGAGAGTGACTCAGTGGTTACATTCAAATAAATCATGCAGTGCAGTCATTTCTACAGAAGGAGATAAAAACTCCTGTTTCTGTTTGCTTAGGTTGACAGACTTTGTAAAAAATACTTTATTCCAGAATCCAGGGCGGCTCAAAATATTTCCAAATAAAAAAAGAGAAATGTCAAAGAAAAATATTTCAACTACTTTTTGTTGATTTTTTTCTCACTTAGATCCCAAAACCACAAAGCATTTATGCATGAGGTTAAAGTTAAATGTTACACATGTGGTTAAACATCTTCCTGAGCTAAGTCTTGGCTCTTCTCTTTTCCAGGAAGACTTGCCTAAACTGGTGTTTATAACTGGTGTTTATAACTGTAAGCAAATTCATAGCTTTTTGTAGCTGTTATCTTTAGTGTGAAATGCAATTATGAATCTATCATGTCTATTCAAGCTCTATTGCCCTGGTTTTTTAAACAAAAATCAGTGTTCATTCTATTTAGTGACTTGGAGTCTGAATTTTTTCCTCCATTATACTGATGCAATAGCATGAAGTAATAGAATAATTGAGTCTATCTGCACTGTAAAGAGGGGGAGTGCCTGTCCAAGGCTCAGCACAGCTTCTTATTACCACAGAATATTCCAAGTTGGAAGGCACCCATAAGGATCATCAAATGCAACTCTTAAGTGAGTGGCCCACACAAGGATCAAACCCACAGCTTTGGCATTATGAGGACCATGCTCCAACCAGCTGAGCCAATCTCAGTGTTGTTTGCCAGCTTGGCCAGCAACCACACACATTCCTCTTTGGTGTCGGGGATGGTGCAGCCCAGAAGGGCAGAAGGGCAGAAGGAGAGAGCAACCCCTGTGTGCCCCGTATCAGGTTTGGCACATGGCAGGGCTGTGGGAGTCACTGGTTCTAGATGCAGTTTCTCTGGTGGATCTTACCCATGGGGTGTCAGGGCCAGGCACACACCAGGACTCAGGGTCACCAGACAAAAGCCAGCAGAAGTTTGTGTATGCGCCCTGATGAAGTTACTCCTTCACTGCAGGCTGGACTGGCGTTGACAGACAGGATGAGCACAAGGAGGACCTAGACTAATTACCATTCAGTAAAGAAACTCTCATTCTGTCCTGTCACTGTAAATCCTAGAGAAGAAATTAATAGCTGAGGCAGAAAACATTTTAGTGACTGGGTTACACTTGTGTATTAAACCCCATATTTTATTTAAATTCAACATTATGACTGTTTAAATAAATCCCCCCATTATTTTTTCCAATCTTCACAGGAAAACAGAACTATAAAATATTATGAGGCACTAGCAAAAGGGATTTTAACAAAGTTTCAACAGTACAAGCTGCTGTACAACAGTACAACTGTATTTGTGTGTTAATTACTGTTACTGAAAAAAAACCGCTTGTGGCTCATCTATCCTTGAACTAGGCTTTTTCCATTATTATCATGTCTGTCTACAGATTAAATAAATTCTATTTTAGTCTGGTCCTGAACATTTTGCTGGAATTCAGTGGGCCTATGCATGAGGAAAGTGTTTACAGGATCAAACATCACTTCTGTAAAAGTTGGCTCTGTTTTTAATGGCATGGAACTAAAATGAAATCCTAATTAAGAAAATGTAGAACATAATAATGAGTCATTTTCTTGGTTTTGGTTGCAAGAATAGAGTAATTGTAAAATAATTTGTGCATTCAGAAAGAAATTCTTCCTTTGTTTATAAAACCATTTGCTTTTACATCTCATTTTTTGTACTGTATTAGTAATATATGTGTACTTTAATCTTGCTTAATCCTTTTTGAACAAAATGGCTTATATAAATATTACCTTTTGTTGTCACACATTAGTGCCTGTAAATGTTCAATGGTTACTGAATTCTTATAGTTGACTTCCCATTTAGTGTTTCCTTTGTTATCTGTCCTTAGTTTTTGTTTAGTATTTCCTGATTAGTGATTTGATGGCATATTTATGTATTTTTTGTCTTAAAAAATCAAATTTTGTTCTGTGTGAAGGTGTCTGTGCAAGAAAAATATAATATACCAAATTTTATTTCTTCTTCTCAGAAAAATAATGTATTATGATCCAGAAAACACTACTGAGAACTGAAGTCTTTCCCATTCTCTACAGTCAACAGAACCAGCAGGTCTTCTTTGCTATTACTCTGTCACAAAGAGAGATTTAATCGACTGTGCTGTGGGGGCCTTGATTTCCCCAGACCTCCTCAAAACAGCATTAAAACCAGTGTTATTGTAGCAATGAACTGTTGGACCTCTGATGCAATTTCTAGACCACACAACTCTAAAACCAGTAATACAAACTTTAGAAAAATATAAGTCTCTTGGAGGCTTTTTGCTGAGGTAGTTACTGGGCATTCTGGAAGAGCTATTCAGCGGGTGTGTGTACCCATAAAAGCTGAAGTAAATTAATTGGGAACAAGGATACATTTCCCATTCTGAGTGTAAAGAACTGTAACTTGGTAATTTACTGTGCATTTTGGGTCTCAGAAAATGGCTCTTCTTTTTTTTTTTTTTTCCCCCTAGACAACATCAGCAACTCTTTCTTCAGAGATACTCTTTCTACCTTTGTTTTTGGTTTTGGTTTTGTTTGTTTTGCTAGTCACTTTTCAGCATCGCATCCAGGACTGCATCATTCTAAGCCTAATGAAAACACCAAACAGAGATGGTCTTTGACCCACAGATCAGAAATTAGGAATTTGAAAGTAAGAAATAATGTAGAGACAGACAGAGAACTAAAATCTGAGGAAACTAAGAAGCTCTAGAACTTTACATAGTAGTAATGCACCTAACTATAGTGAAAATCCTTCACTTATTATTCCAAAAAGAGAAGTTTAAGGGACTTTTAAAAGAAAGCAGGAAAGTTTTATTGTAGGTATTGTCAGGGAGTTCATTTTAAACACTGGGGAAGAAGGAAGGAAGATATTTTGAAAAAAAAATTATTTGAAAAATGAGATGGGTGAAAGACTCAGGGACAGGGCTGACATCTTCATGGTGAATGTGAAATGATAGATAGGAGAGGAGAGATCATGGAAGACCCTGAAAATGAAAAAGCCTATTATGTTTTACATTATAAAGCAGAAAGAATGAGTGAAGCAATACAGTGTAAGAGGTGATATGGTCGAAATGAAGACTAACAATAGTCTTTGCTTCACTGTTCTGAATAGATATGAAAAATACTGGGCTTTTGGGAAATCAGAGAGACCTGAAGTATCTAAAGTTTTTGCTTAGTGATCGAATCTTCCAGAATTGTTCAGTGCAATATACACCAGGATATCTAAGGAGATTTTTTTTTAATAATGGTCCCTGTATTACGGACCCAGGAGCTCTACTGAGAACAGAAAAGAAGGTTACAAACATGAGTAGGGGTAAAGAGAAAAATCTGTTTTACCCGTGTTTATCTCTGAGCATTGCTAAGAAACATATCAATTAAAATCTTGGCATGCAGGGAGGTGTTTAGAATAGAACCAATTTTGAGAATTATCCACATATAGATGCTAACTCAGTACAAGTGCTAACAAATACAGCTTTGGCCCTAAAGTGTTGTCTGCAGACTTACTTGCAAGTCACCATGAAATTCGTACTTTTCCTGATCCTTGGTTCTTCCTTCTCCCTCTCCACAAAATAGCCTAAGTATAGCAATGCAGTTTGCTTAGAGCTCCTTCAGCCACCACCTACTGGTGCACCTGAAGTGAAATTCAGCTGTGTGTAAAATGTCAGACAATTTAAGCCACTTTGGGTATTAAGAGAGGAGTCTACAGAGTGCTTAGACTTTCAACTAGTGTATATTAAAAAGAAAAAATAACTTTGCTTTTATTCTGAACAGACTGCCCTTTCTAGTATTTTGCCAAATGCAACAGATGCATTGCTTAGGTTATTCAGAGGGATATACATAGAATCTTAAATGCATATAGACAAGATCTTGTCACTCTTTTTCATGAAAGTAAAAATCTCCTAAAGTTTTAAACAATAATTTCATTGGTGCACTGATTTCAAGCGTATAACAACCTATGAGAAGACCTCTGCTTGCCTAGACCTAGTTTTTCGTGTCACTATCCCTTCACATTCTGGACTCTGCATTACCAATAAAAAACATAATGTAGAGGTCAAAGTTAACGCCACTGCTAGCAGCAGACATAGCACAACAAGGGAAACACAGCACTTTCCTCTGAGCAGAAGTTTAGCAAAAGCACCGCAAAAGTTTGACTGATTTATCTGAACACTGGTTTTCTTGCAAGAGATCAGACTGGCACTTAAAGCTGCAGCTGAGTAAAGCCACATATTGTTTCAGGAAGTCTTCCAACAGCAAAATATTTTTCACGGTTGGCCAACTCCCAGAAGAAGGGGCTCTGTGACACTGAGCACCTACTGGCAACAATATAGGCTTTTCAAAGTTTAAAAACTCTCCTGTGGATGAACGTCTACCTTGCTTCATAAAAACTATTTTTTGATAGCCTGACAGTGTCTTCTGCTAAGAAGTTTTCCTAGCCCACCTAAGCCAGGAACACTTGACATCAGACATTACAGTGTGCCACAACAGAGCATGAGCCTGTGTAACAACATGGGTGCTGGGTTCTTTGGAGCTCCAGCCCTTCCAGAGACCATGGATGTTTTGCCCAGACAAGATGTCTTTGATTGCGCAGGTGTTCATGCAGCTGTAAAGAGTTTCTTCTCCCTGTGCCACATCAGGGTAATAGATTCCCTCTGGTCCTTCCTTAGGACATAGAACATTTCTATTTATTTCACTTTCCCTTATTCACCGCAATCACTGATGATTCTATTCTGCATTAAAATATGAAATCACTTGAAATATAAATTTTCTGAAAGGACAAATCAATAGTATGACATCACCTAAGTAGCTGGCATGCACTTGCATGAAAGAAGAATTTGATGTATTGGTTATACCTCCTGAGCCAAACTGTTCACATAGTTTTACATGGATTAATTCCACGTTGGTGATTAGGTAAATCCTTATTAATCCATGTGTTTGCAATAGCTGGTATTTGGGGATTCTCAGACATTTCTATACTTGGTCTTTGAGTTTACCATGTAAGATAAGTACAGAAGGGCGAAAAAAATTAAGGTTGATAAAAAACAGCGATATTAGAAATTCCTGGAACATGGTGACATTTAAAAGGGGTATTAAATATCAAACACTTTAAAAACACATCCTTCATTAACTTTAAGCAGAGTTTGACACTGCCAATTTAGGATGGAGGGTGTGAAATGGAAAGGAATTTAATACCAACTAAAGGAAGAAGGCAAAAGAAACCCTGCCTGTCTCTGCTTACCGTTGAAGTGCTTTTCCACCTTCATTCCACTCTCCTTTTCCCCTGAGTGATCAGAAAGAGCATGTGTGTGTGTCAAATCATTCTGGTTTCAGTTTTCTTTGCCCGTTCTTTTCCTCTGTCCATTTTGCTGGTCGTCATAGTGACAGTGATCTCAGTCGTCTTCGTCTTTCAGGGTCTTACAAGGATCTTCTAAGCTTTGTCTTGTAACCATGCTTTGCAATGCCGGATTGTCCAATTCTTTAACTGCTACTGCATTTCTTAATCTATTTGTCCCAGCAGTCTTCCCCTTTCCTGTGCTGTGTCCTGATATACTACTCAGAGCAGGCTGGAAGTGCTCAGTTTTCATCTTCACCCCGGTATCATTTTCTTTCTGATAAGTCTTCCCACCTTTAATCTTTCCCTTCCTAACCTTTGAGTATTATTATACTTTGGCCTTGTCTTTGGCTAGCTTTAAAGTGATGTTTTTATATCTCTTTTAGAATAAGTTAACTTCTGACTAGACAGTCAGAAGTGTAGTATCTCAAGCAGCTTTTGCCTGCTTTTTTTTTTTATTTCAGTCTCTTCCTCTAACTTCTGGTTATGAAAGAGTCTGACCAAGACAGCTTCTGCTGTACTAGACAGGGCCAAGGTCAACCTTAAAACCACAGAAACATGAGATGGCCCTTGGCTTCTCCTCAACACTTAATAGGCTATAGCAGAGGGGTTCCTATCATCTCTCCCTGTCAGGCTTCTACTCTTACAACTGCTGCTGTAAAGGGACTAATCACTGGCAGGGAAGAACAAGCAGGGTGCTAAGTGCCCATGAAAATCTCATGATGTTTGAGAGGCCAGTGAAGGGTTCTGCATATGGATCAGAGCAACTCCAAGTACAACACAGGCTGGGCAGAGAACAGATTGAGAGCAGCCCTGCCGAGGAGGATTTGGGGGTGTTGATTAATGAGAGGCTGGACATGACCCAGCAATGTTCACTCCCAGCCCAGAGGGTCAATTGTCTCCTGGGCTGGTCCCAAAGCAGCATGGCCAGCAGTGTGAGGGAGGGGATTCTGCCCCTCTGCTCTGCTCTGGTGAGACCCACCTGCAATGCTGCATCCAGCTCTGGGGCTCTCAATATAAAAAGAATATGGGCCCATTGGAGTGAGTCCAGAGAAGGCCACAAAGGCGATGCAAGGCCTGGAGCACCTGTCCTTGGTCCTGGAGACAGGCTGAGAGAGCTGAGGTTGTTCACCTGGGAGAAGAGAAGATTCCAGGGACCCCTTATAGCCCCTTCCAGTACCTGAAGAGGGCCTGTAAGAAACCTGACAGGGACTCTTTAAAAGGCTCTGTAGTAACAGAACAAGGGGGAATGGCCTTAAATTGAAAGAGAGTAGGTTTTGAATAGACAATGAGGTAGTGAGGCACTGAAACAGGTTGCCCGGAGAAGTGTTCAAGGCCAGGTTGGATGTGGTTTTGAGAAATCCGGTCTGATGGAAGCTGTCCCTGCCCATGGCATGGGGTTTGGAACTAGAAGATCTTTAAAGTCCCTTCCAACCCACAACATTCTATGATTCCATTATTTTATGATTCTATGAATCTATAATTTCATGATTCTGTGTTATTTCAGGGGTGAGTGCGTCTTTTGTTACTGGATTCAGGGCTTATCACAGTTAAGGAAAGTATATCCCTTTTGGCACAGAAAGTTGTGACTCCTTCTTGGACAACTTCTGTTTGAAAGATTTGGCCAAAACTTTGAGTTAGGATTGAGATTTCTATGACGATTTTCATATCAACACTCAGACAAGTTTCAGAAACAAGTTTTGTCTGTATCTTCTGTTAGTCTCAATTCGGAAACTGACAGCAGACCTGAGGCGCTCACATTATAGTTGCATCAATAATGCTACAGACAGCTTAAACAAGAAAATGGGTACTTAACAGTGGTTCCTTGGTAACCCTTTAAAACACAATGGTGTATATAATGTAATTGTCAATCCTCTAAACTATTATGGAATTGTAAACTACATGGTAAGCAGTCATATGCTTCTTTTCCATAGATTCAAAAGTATCAGATCTGAGCTAGCTTATACACGTAGACATTTTAAAGTTTTTTAGGTATTTACTTAGTACCAAACTTTACTTTAAAAAAAATGTATGTGTGATAAATATATATTAAATGTATGTCTGAAACTGAAATATTGATGGTAGATGTACACAAGTGCAGCTTCAATGGATACTTGCAGCACTCTAGTGGCCGTTCTTTGTAAATGCAACCCCGAGAGCTGGAAACTTTTAAAGAAAAAAACCACACCCTCGCAACAAAAATTAAAGGGCTACAGAGTCAGACATGAAAATTCTGAAAATGAGCAATTACGAACTGTGTGCACCTAATTAAATTTATTATAGCAAACCTGTTTTAATTTAACAACATCGTTGCTTTGCATTAGAAATATAACGAAAATAGTTTGGAGTGGAACGCATTATAATTTGTGGTCATTCTATCTTTTGATGTACTATCTCACTAGTTCAAGAAAACTTAATTACTGGGAGCTTTTCATAACTCACTTTTCCTTCATCCCACTGACTGTAGGAGGGAAATAACAGGCACAACACATCTGCATTAGTCAATAGATATGTGATGAGAAGAATGTATAATATACTGCTCTGATCAACAGAATTACTGCATGTGAATGTGCTACTGCCCGTTTGTAAGCAAGATGCTACTGTGCTAACATGAAGTAAAATATATTTGACGGGAGGGGATTTGTCTTAATGACTTCAGAGACCCTCTCCAATTTTAATTTCTAAATCCAGATATAGATGCAGCATTTGTGTTCTAATTTGTGTATATATTTAAAAATACACTAGCTTCCTCCCTTTCTTTCATTTTTCTCTCTCTCCTATGAACTTTGGACTATGCAAAATACACTATAATCAAGGCTTGAAAAATGCTAAGGAAAAGGCATGTTAAGAAAAAGGCATGTTCCCCTTGGCAAATGTCATCATGTCTGCAAAGGTCAGGCTTTTATTTCAAAACATAATTTTGCTTATTCCAGGCAAAATTATTCGCCATTCTAATTATTTGTGAGGATAATTGTCTAATTGTGAATTAAGTGGCAAGAAAACTGTCTGCCTAAGAGCTCAGACATCTCCCCAGCCTCTGTGCCTACTTGGATGTGTCAGCTTTTGCTGCTGTTCTTGCAGACTCTCTGGTCAGTCATGAAAACTGACGGGTCATTTCCCCTCCTGGGAGTCCCTGAGCATTGTGCACACAGGCAGAGAAGCGTTTCCTCCTGGGAGAAGCACACAAACATTGCTGCCTGCCGGGCAAGCACACTCCAGCAAAGAGCTTGTGTCACTATGCTGGCAGCAGCCAGGATGAGAGGGAAGAACAGAGAGGGATTTCTTAAATTTTTTAGTAGTTAGAGAAAAGGCTGATGGTTATAACTTGCCAGGAAAGCATTGCAGCATCATAGGAAATCAGAGAAGTCAGATTTCTTGCATTTTTTACTACATGGATGTTTCACCTGTATTAATTTTCTCACTATCCTCTTTCCAGAGCATGAGAAAAGCTCAGAGAAGACCATCAGTGCAAGGCCCTTCCAGCATGTTTCGTTGCAAATCTTTCTACTTCCAAAAAAACCCCCTCTTTGAGATCAATAACAAAGAAAAAGGTTTCCACCACTTAAAATTACATATCAAATATGAAAGGAGGAACAAATGTAACCCTGGAAAACATAAATTCCTTGCTTGATGACCTGTCATTTTGTTGAAGAAAATGACAGCAACCTACCAAGGAAAAAATCCAGTACAGAGGTAAATAGTTTATATTCTATTTACATGTTCTTGCTATTTTGTCTTTGAAAATTTCCTGAAGTATAAACTTTCTCTATGGTGGCAGGAAGTGCAGGATACCAGCTGTATCCATACCAGTATTTTATCCCTATGTAGGAGGAAGGCATGCTTCTGAAATGAACCTTTTCTTCCGGTCTATCTTGCCTCATACATTTTGGTCGTGTTCACTCAGGGCTAGTAATCTTTTGGGCTGTAGTTTCTACAAGAAAAAAAGAAGCTGTATTTTTCACCTTCTACTAGAATTCAATCCCACACAATAACACAATACAAATACCACAGTATTTACCTATATAGGTAATCATGGTCAAAGTACAGTCTTGTTACAAGAAAGTATTTTTCCCCCTATTACAAAGGTTACTTTAATAAGCTGATCCACAGGATAGATTTTCCAATTGTATCCACGAATCTGCCATGTGAGAAAAGCCATGTCTTGCTAAGTGTATTATCAGAAATAAAGCACAGCTCATTTCCCTGGGCAATTCTGCAATTTCCATACCTGCTTCCACAGGGCTGCAGAAGGTGCCAATGAGTGCAGTGGGCTCAACTGCACCACTTGTCCCGCCCTGTCCACACCTGGCTCATGTTTGACCACCCTTGGATTATGAAATGATCAAGGGCACTGAGCAGTTACCCCTCTGTGCTGGGGGAGCTTGGAGACAGCTTCACCCAGGGAGCCCCTGATCCTGATACTTATTCTCAGAATAACACCTCAGACTATCGTATACAGAATCAGAAGAAAACAATATGGTTGTATGACATTTTTTCATTTGAGGCTTTAATCAATTAATAGATCTGATTTTAAGAGAGAAGTATTTTGCTAAAATTCAACTCCCTAAGCAGCAGAACTATCAGACCACAAAAACCCCACCATACCATTCCACAGCAGGGCTCAGACTAGAAGTTTCCTTTGAGGCCAAGAAACCTAAAAACTGCAGATAGCTGACCAAGCTTACTTCTTCAAAAAATCTTGCATATATGAAATAAAATTTGACTTGTGATCCGTTGCTGAAGAATTTGTTGTCTTGTGGTTTTCTGTTTAATTTATGTAATTTAAGTAAGCAAAGTACATACCATTTTAGTTACTGCAGTGCCCAGTTCAGATATAAAGTTGAGTGCAATGAATCATTTCCCTTACAGCCCATTTTCAGTACAGAGATGGAGACTGACATTTGCTGCAGAGCTGACTGAGAAGTTCTGTAGACAGCTTCAGAAATTTAGCTACCGTGTTGGCAAGGTCAGTGGTTAGTTCTGACGCTGGTCAATGGTCCTCAAAGTTCCTAATTCCTAGGTGATTGAAATGTTAACTAGCTCTTGTCAGAAGGGAAAAAAAAAAGGCCTGGAACATGATCTACTACATCTGTCAACCTAACATCTTGGTCACTTTGAGTTTGGCACCTACATGAAAGTGTTTATTGTTTCATCAAAGATTTCATCAATCATTTTAATGGGGGCATTCAAACAGAAATTAAGTTTTTGAGACGCCTGCTTGAATGTTCTCTTAGTTGCTAAAGTTGACATGGACATTCCTAGATTAAGTATTGGTCTTGGTCATAAAAGTGAAATAGGTATGTAATGGGATATTTTCACATAAGCAAGAAGTGATTGATTTCATTAACAAAAATAATACAAGATAATTATTTTTGTAAAATGTTTTTTAATAATGAAACAAAAATGAATGAGAATCAACTATCAAGAGGGGCTTTTCAGGACACTAGCATTGTTATGGTTGGAATGAATATAATTAAACATGAAGTTGGAAGGCACGTATGTCCTATACAATGCTAAGCTCCCTCTACTGAAAGGAAATAAACACTTTTAGCATTACATTAATTTGATAGTAAAATTATTTTTTTACTATGCTGTTTTACGGGAAAAAATATTTGAACATGATTTGATAATTATCAGGAGTTTTGTTGGTTTGATTGGATTATTTATCTATAGATAATTTATTGTCTTTTTACTTTGAATGAAACAGATGTAATTAGACTGCAAGTACACCTCCTGATTGTTGGAAATGATTCATATATGTCCAGCTGTGGATCTGGGGGAGGTGATACATCTTATCAAATGACAACATTTACGGTGAGATCCTCTATATCTGAGCCAGTCACCTTTTGCATGCTTAAACCTAATCAGACAAATGAGTACTTTTTGGGTCTAATTCGTCTCATACTAAAGCAGTCATTGAAAGCAGATCAGGATGACTGTCACCCTAAAAGTGCTGACTTCACTGCTACATTAAGAGTGAAGGGTGAATGGCTCACACACACACACTTACATAAAGCTTGACAAATAAATCTGCCCAGTGTGAAAATGGTATTCTGAGTAATGTAGGTGTAATGCTAACCAATAGAGTATGCTATATTAAATAAGATATCAAGTGCACAGCAACAGAAATAGTTCAGAAATAACAGTATAAATTATGTGACTTGGAAATTTAAAATAAGAAAAAGTTTCTATGTGTATTTATGAAAGAATTCCAAAATCCACTAATTAGCTTATTTTAGTAATATAAAAGGCTGTGGCTGAATGTCTGTTAGGATTTGGTTTTCATGTAATATTAATTGGGAAGAGTATTAATCAACTGTTAGTACTGTGCAAGCATACAGTATTTTATGCAATAACATTCTAACCCTGTATTCATCTATATAGAGAAGGATGAACTGAGCTTAAAAATGTGTTTGATTAGCCTGTCTTTAGCTCCATATAGTACCTTCAGAGTCCATAGTCCCAAAGATGATAGATATCCAACAGGTTAATGTATTTTATCCATACAATTAAGAAATTACCAAGAGAGTGATGTTTTAACCTTTCTTGTTGAAGGTTATGTACTACATGGTATTCTAAAAAAATGCATTTTCCTCAGCAGAGCTTTCTTCATGCCAGCCGGGTCAGACATAATCTGCAGCATAGTCTGTCTCACCATTCTCAAGTTATCAGAGTGGACACGTAGAGAGACAAACCAGTGTCTTTGCTGAACAAGTCTGACAGTTTTATCTCCTGGTCACAAATATAAAACTCATTGCCTTATTTGTTTTTCTGCTAAAAATCGCTAACTCATTTTGAATATATAATAAACTGAATTTTTGATATATGAATAAAGTATTGAAATATTTCCAAATAACTTTCCTGCCAGGGTGAAGAGGGTGTTTATGAAGGATGCAACGTTCCTTACAGAAAGAGTAGAATAAGTGCTCTTTGTCCCTCTGTTACAGAGGATGTAAACTTGTATTCTAAAAAAATTAATCGTGCTTTTCAGAGCTGATACTTTCAAGCCTAAATTTATCATATTGCAATGATCTCTGCTGAAGGCATATGGGCCTTCAAGATATATTACTAAGGTGTGTGTCCTACATATGTGAAGATAAAAGATTGATTCTTTACAAACACTGTAGCAGCATATATGGAGTTGTGATATAAGGATGAAAGCCAAGATTTTTTAAAGTTACATCCTTAGTACAGACAGTTTTAGAAAGTTTTTGGCACTGTGAATGCCCACGCTGTGTACTGGTAATTCCCCAGGTAATCTCTGCATAGTAGAGGCAGTCGACTGGTTTAAGATACATCCCATCCAAAATTTCATAAATTATATATATTTTTTAAACAATTGGTATGTGGGTGTCTGTGCAACAAGACCAAAATGCTGGAAACCCAGAACAAACTAAGAAATTTGCGCCATTGCAAAGTGCAAACAGGATTGATACTCAAAAGGTTATTGGATAATTCAGGTTGGGAGAGACCTCAGGAGGTCTCAAGTACAAGCCCTGCTTGAAGCAGGGACAATAATATGCTCAGGTTGGGTTGCTCAGGGGTTTCTCCAGTTTGGTCTTGAAAACCTCCAAGGATGCAGGCTGCACAACTGCTCCACTTCTGGGCTGCTCTCATGGAAAAGCTTTGGTTATATCTGTAATAATGCACACCTTCAGTCTGTGCAGGCAAGATCACTCCATCAGGCTTCAAGGTGAGCTTTATCAGAGCATCTGTTTTACAACAGTTATCGCCAGCTGGTTTTTTTATGGTCAGCCATTTTATACCTCAAATGTACATTGGCATCTGTGGAAAATAATAATTTTGCAGGTTGTGAATACAAGTTAAATATAGGTCTAGACAGGCTTAGCAAAATTTAGAAACCACAATGTCACGGAGGAATATGTTTCAGGTTTCAGCTGCAATTAACAAGTTTTATTTCATTGCTAAAGCCTTCTCAGCAGCCCATCAGTCTGGAGCAAATTTCTTTAACAGTTTTGGAAAGCAAAAAAATACCATTTGACATCTGCAAACCTCAGAAACTAGGTGGTCAAAATTCTCCTTGGGAAGGTGGCATTTTGACAGCTTTGTACAGGTATTTTTTCTATTTAAATTAAAGAATAGACAAATCTCTTCAGAAATAAAGATACCATTCCTTTCTTTTCCTTGAGAACTTGAAGAGTTAAACATACATAGTCTTGTAATGGATGAAGAACAATTTCACATTACACAAAATGTCAGAGGCTTCAGAACACCCAGATTTAATAATAAGTGAAATGTCTTCTCACACCCATTGTTTTTTGAGAGTGTGCTAACTTTTCTGGGAATTGGGGGCTGTAAATGTGAGCTTTCAGAAAAAAACATAGAAATAAAATGTTATTAAAGTCTCTCACCACGCTGATCAAAAGTAAGTAAGAAAAAAAAAAAGAACCCACAAACTCAGCAATTTGCTATTTTTTAAGAAAAAGCTGAAAGAGAATCTCCTAAATGGAGTGTGATATTTTTTAGTTCAAAATCTTTATCTGCGAGATACTTTTAAACCTATTCATTACAGTAATCTGATCCAAAGAAACAGTGGATATCTTATATACAAAGGAACAAGTTACAAGAAGAGACTGAAAGAAAATCCTCCAATGACATTCAATAGGGCTGTAATCAGATCATCAATGTAGAACATACTGAACTGACCATACTAGCGGATTTGAAACTCCATCACTGCTTTCAAGGACTTAATTTTAAATCTTGAGGCATTTATCTCCTCTATATTCACCAGTATTTAACTTTTACTCCTAGAAACCCCTTCACAGAAAGATACTTTCTCATCAATGATATGAACCCCAAAAATTATTATCCAGTTGAGGTCATTTTGTTGAAAATACATCCATGAGACCTACTCTTAATATTGCCAGGAAATTTCACTCAATTGCTTACAACTAGAAAAACTACCCTTCCTCTAATCACCAAATTTATTTTTCCTACTTTTGAATTACATTTTTATAACAAGAACATTTTAAATTATTGTTCAGTGAATTTTATAGTTATATGCACCTGTATAACCAAATCTCTTACATGGTTTTCATATTTTAATCTTACTAAATATTTCCTTATTGCTTTTTTTTCCCCCCCTTTGTACTGGGAGCATCCTCAAATGACTTTTCTATTACACTTGAAATACAGTATACTGCTGTAGTGGTTTTGTGTGGACAGGTTTTGGCATTAGGAGGGTCACCAGGGTGTCTTCTGTGAGAAGCTGCCAGAAGCTTCCCCCATGTCCAACAGAGCCAATGTCAGCCAGCTACAAGATTGATCCCCCACAGGCTAAGGATCAGTGGCAGTGGCAGAACCTCTGGCATAACGTAGTTCAGCAGGAGAGAAAGTTACAGTGCAGAAGCAATTGCAGCCAATGAAGAGAGGGGAGAGATTATGTGGGAGGAGCAGCTCTGCAGGCACCAAGGTGAGTGAAGAAGCAGGTGGAGAAGATGCTCCAGGTGCCAAAGCAGGGATTTGCCTGCAGCCCATGGGAAAGGCCATGGGGAGGCTGCTGTGCCCTTGCAGTCCATGGAGGTTGGTGGTGGAGCAGGTGGATGCCCAAAGGAGGCTGTGAGCCCGTGGGAAGCCTGCACTGAACAGGCTCCTGGCAGGACCTGTGGCCCCATGGAGAGAGGAGCCCACACTGGAGCAGGTTTGCTGGCGGGAGTTGTGACCCTGTAGGGGACCCATACTGGAGCAGGCTGTTCCTGAAGGACTGCTCACCATGGAAAGGACAATGCTGGAGCAGTTTGTGAAGAACTGCAATTTGTGGGAAGGACACACTTTGGAGAAGTTCATGGAGGATTGTCTACCATGGAAAGGACCCCGCCCTGGAGCAGGGGAAGAGTGTGAGGAGTCGTTCTCCTGAGGAGAAAGGAGTGGCAGAGACAATGTGTGATGAAATGACCACAACTCATCCTCCTGTGCTGCTGCACTAGGAGGTGGTAGAGAATTATGGACTGCACTTGAGGCTGGGAACAAGGGAGGGATAGGGGGAAAGTGTTTTTAAGATTTGGTTTTATTTTTCATTATTCTCATCCCGTTGACTGTTCATAAATTAAAATAATTTCCCCAAGTCAAGCCTGTTTTGCCATGACAGTAACTGGTGAGTAATCCCTCCCTGCTCTTATGCCAACCCATGAGTTCTGTGTTACATTTTCTCTTTCCTGTCCAGCTGAGGAGCATAGAGCAGCTTTGGTGGGCACCTGGCACCCAGCCAGCGGCAACCCACCACAATTACTTTTTTTCCCCAAAATGTCACAAATCATCTACTCTGAAAATAAAATATATTTTCTTTACTGTTGTTCAGTTGTTCATTGTACACTGTCATAAGGTCTGTCATACAGAAAACTGATGGGTTTAGAGTATATGATATAAAAGCCACTATGAAAAATAAATTGCACTGAATTGCATTAATGCATGTGGAGATCTGCTACATAAAGAGCAAAGCAATCTGAATCAGACACATAAACAACAAAATAAATAAATTTGCTAGGGATATTAAATTTGAAATTTAATTTAAAAGATTAAATAAATATTCTTATTTTTCTTCTAGAGCCTATACTGCTCAGATTTTTATTTGCAAGGAGCTGTTAAAAATTCAAATATCCACCCAATTAGACTTTCAGAAGCACCTGGCTATTAAATTCCTAATTAGTTTCTACAAGATTTTGTAAATCCTACTACAGTTTTGTCTGCATCCTGAAGTGTCTGAATATGTTTAGAAACCTCAACTGAACTACTACTTGCATTCATCACAGAATAGAAAAGATAAAAGCATTAAGTCTAAGTTTCTAATTAAAGTGTCAGAATGACATATAACCAAGATACCATAAACTCTAGTAGCAAAGACTGTTTCTCTACCTAAACACTGTTGTGCCAAGTGTGGTTTTTTCGTCTGAGTCACACATGCTGGCTCTTTGTGTGAATAAGCATGGTCAAATTAAAGTACCTGCTGCCATCTTATTTCTGGTAATATGCAGCTTTCTGAGTGACTTGTGGGGTGCCAGAGTTTTTCTGTGATTCTGACAGTCTGTGATTGCTTGCTTCCCTGTAAACAAAAATTTGAGCACATAACAAAAGATTCCTTTGGTGCAATTTACAGAACAAAATATGTTACCTGATACCATCTAATGGATCTGTGGAAACGATGACATACTCACAGAGTGGGGGTGCAATATATAAAAGAAAAGCTATATATTATCACTATTGGCTTTTTGCTACTGCTATATCAATTTCCTGAGCAGTCAACAGCTAGCTTTGTGTCATGGTAGAGGGATGATAAAACGACTAAATGGTATAAATGTGAATTAAGAGGAAGAATAATTCATTATTTGAAATTGGTTTTATAATAATTAAACATTATATTATCCCTTCTTAAATTAATTAAGATTTTATGTAAATTTGCCAAATATTTTAATGTAGATCCCTGCTTTTATAAGTGTGAATTGTTTGTGTGGTTTCAGTGCCAATCTGGAAGAGATTATATTTGCTTTCCAGAAAAATTTCAGGATATATTAGTCAGAATTCTCTTCAATGTTAATATTATGAGAAACGATAAATTATGTCAATAATATTAGAGTAACTCATTCTACAGTGTTTTGCAAGTAGTTTTGTAAATCTTGGCAAATTTAAATGTCCATGGCTTTATTAGGCTTCACATCTCTCTCATTTGTTTAATAACATATGTACAGATGGCGTAGCTTAAATTTTGTGCATCTTTGTGCACTGGCAACACATTTCCTCAGGACGAAGTCCCATCATACAGTCTCTCCTTACACAAAAATTTCAGTAACCACAGCAGTAATC
Organism: Ifrita kowaldi; assembly: GCA_013398055.1. Lineage (NCBI taxonomy): Eukaryota > Metazoa > Chordata > Aves > Passeriformes > Cinclosomatidae > Ifrita > Ifrita kowaldi. The sequence goes on from VZRS01011859.1 coordinate 59,246, forward strand.
ACAGAATTTAGATTGCAATCAGCAACTTTATCATACCTGTAAGATCTGCAGTCATTCACTTAATTTGAAGTTCACTCAGCAATTATTATGGTGAAAGTTAGGTTTATCTAAAGAAGAGAGTGGAAAAATCACCAAATGGTTTAAATGAAAGTACATTCTGCCTACTACCAACCTGTTTCTCTCCTCTTGAGAATGCCTAGGGGTCTGATGTGTTCTTTATCACCAAAGTCTTTAGAAGTGATATCTCTGAAAAATGTGGGGCAGCTCTGCAGAAGCTGTGAGCCTGATACTGGACTCATTTGATGTGATCTGTGAGCTGGGTAGTACTAGATTAGCTCCACGCAGTTCTGCCTGCTGGCTGTACTACCCACAAATATCCAAGAATACCAAAACCATGTAATTGACTGCAGCTGGTAAACAGTTTGTGGGATTTCACTGTGTTTGTCAATTCCATTCTAGGTAGCTGGTCTGAAGATAACATCTACACAAATGTCTGGTCTATTTTGAATCATAAGATTGAAAAGATCCCATGCCAGCAAGTTCCATCTGTCAAATTTATGTTCATTGGACCATGAAATTTGTCTAACATCTTGAGCTTTTTGCAGTCTACCTTCTCATGTTGAAATCAATCAGATTATTACTGACAAAATGAGCTGCTTCTACTGAAAAACTGACAGAGTTTAAGTAGTCTATTTAATCTAAAAGAGTGTCCACTTATGAAGTAAATATAACTACTTGCACAACTACTATATACAATATGTGAAATATAGAAACATTCTTATCTTCTTTATGTACTCTTGCAAATTCCTTTTGCTGAAGGTTATTTGTGTGCAGAGTACACATGTGACTGGCAGGATCAGAATCTCATATCAAGCAGTTAATACAGGAAAAAAAACCATAGTTTTCTCTGCCTTGCTGCATTGCAGCATAAACTGGAATAATTTTGCAAAAGTCCTGAAAAATACAGAGTATTACTTTTGGTATACATATACCCTTCCCGTGTTACATCGCAGAGATATGATTGCAAAATTTTATTACATTTCATTTGGATCATTTAGGATCAAAGACAAAACAATAGCATTAAGTTTCTTTATATAATAATTTTTTTCTAAAACTGCAAGCCATATGAAATAAAATAATATGTTTCATTCTTTGAAACCCCCTTCAAAAATAAAAAAGAGGGAATGAGACACCATAAGCTGATATACTTCTAAAGGAATTCTAAATTTTAAATGAAGGCAAAAATTTCAAATTCAGAACCATATTTATATGTCCTCTGGAGCTTTTTCTCATTCATCTTATATTAACTGAGGAGACTACAACAGGATCCTTCTGAATATGTAAATTATCCTGTATTAATAAGCTTCAGAGGCTATATATTCTACATTTAGCTGTTAGGACTCAGCTTAAGCAATAAGACCAAATCAGATCTTAGCAATTTACATTTTTATAGTTCTTGCTAAAGCAATTCAGAATTGACTTTTACTGCCAAGAGAGGGCATAAGACAGTATATAAAAATGTACTTAGTGCACTTTGTGTAGACCTTCCTTTTAAACATGAGTCTTTCTTGAAAATATTTTAAAAAACATCGAATATAAACTAGCCACAACAGAAAAACAAACAAACAAATGAAAAAATCCCCTCTGCTCAACTGAGGATGAAGTTCAGAAAAAGTTGCAATATTGCCGAGATGAAATCCACTGATGAATAAAAGGGGAATTTCAGCAACAGATAACTGACAGAGAAGGGAAACCACAATGGACAAAGGAACAAAATCTGCAAAGGTTCTTATTTAAAATGAGTGTAGGATAATTGACATTCAAATAATAACAACATTCCACCTCTTAGTGTCAGATTTTCTAGCATGGAGTGGAAGAATGAAAAATATTTATATTCCCAATAGGTGACATATTTTATTACATATCCTTACATGGCAAAGGCTTTTAAAGCCCTCTCTTGGAAAACAAGGTCAGAATATATGTATTAGGTGCACAGGTTTCATTATTTTGACAGTTGAATTTCTATCTACTACAATGATTTCTGAGATGAAAACTTTAGATTAATCTAGATCATCTAGATCACCAGTTCAAGGACAGGCACAACGGAGCTCTGAGCAACCTGGTCTGGTGGAAGGAATCCCTATCCATTGCAGCGGGGCTGGAACTAGATGATGTTTAAGGTCCCTTTCAATACAAACCATCCAATGATTCTGTGATTAAAACTAAATAAATTCTCAGTGCTCCATATTGCTTTGGTAGAGGTAGAGTACAGGGCAGTCCAACAGCTGCTGGCATTCATATGCACCCAACAAAGATCTGTAAGCAGTTTATAACATACTTAAAAATTACATGCCGAAGTCTAGCCTTTCCCATCGAACATGCTTATCCTATATGGGGATCCTATATCTATCCTGTGTGAGGATGGACTCTAAATGGCATTTTTTTTATTCCAATCTCTTGGAAAATAATATTAGGTCTGTGTAGGACTATAATCTGTCAGCTCCAGGGTATCTTTGGGATAGGACACATTTCCAAAAAGAGAAGACTTGTGTGGTTTAGCGGCATGTAAAAAAATCTTTTTAAATTTTCCAAAAAAAGGTGCCCAGGTGATGTACAGAAAGACAATACTCTCAAATTGTCTTCTTTAAAAAACAACTCAGCCACTTCCTACAGAAGAAAAAATGGGAAATAAAGCTATCTCCAAAACTAATTTATATCATAGCTTAAGGATTATAAATCAAGTTTATCCTCACATAAGAGCATGGAAGTCTCACTGAAGCCCTGTGGATCATAAAGATAGAATTGTAAGAAGTCTGACATGGAAACACTTGCTCATCATGAGCAATGATACTGATTTTATGCTGGAAAGGGATTTCTTCCCCTGTCCTTACAGACAGACAGAAAATCCAGGGTCATACACCCCAGTGATGAAGGTTCCTCAGCCCAGACACTTAACGCATGCTTCTAATTGTTAGAAAAATTGCAAATTCTAATGCTTATTTAGCTTGTGTTTTTTTTAAGCAAAACCCTATCACGCCAGGTGTCTGTGCGCACAGGTGCATGCACAGAACACAGCAGAGGCTTGTAACTACAGTATCTTACCAGGCAAGGACAGATCCAGTTATTCATTCTTAAGACAATATTAACAAGATGAAAATACTTGTTTTTTATACATGAGAAAATATGAAATAAATAGCTGTAAGCTTGCAAAGCTCTTGTTAGTATCTCCTATGTGGCCTTCATTCTGCTAAGATTCTCTTCACATATATCCACTCCTCCAACCGAGAGAAGAGTCAGCAATATTCACACTGAGGGCTACTGGGAAAGTGCACAAGGGTTCTGTAACCTGTTTACTGAAAATTATTTTTTTCCCAGAAAGTCTATTTTCTACTTTTATTTTGCAACGTCTATTTCAACTTCACTGCAGAAAGGAGAGTTCAAGCACATGGTTATGGTGAAGGCAGTCAAGCCACAAGGGAAATCTCAAAGCAGCTGGGATTTCAGGATTTTCCAACATTCTCCTGACTTGCACGGTTTTGTCCTCTGGCCCAGCTGTCACACACACACCTGAGTGTTTGTGTGACAAACAGACCTTAGCCTATAAACTTTATGTCTGCTATAAATCCCGTACAGGGTGCTTTCTGCAGCAGTACCTATGGCATCGAGGTGCTGCAGTGCCAGGCTTGGTGCTAGCAAGTGCCCTGTCCATGCTTAATAACACTCAGAGAGGCTGTATGAAGGAAAAAATGATAAAATCATAGGCTGAACAATCCCAGTTTTGCCCGAGTTTTTTCATAAACCAAGTCTCCTAAGTCTCCAACCATTTTCAGTGTTCTTTTCTGGATTTTCTGTGCTATACTCGCATCTCTTTTTAAATTCCATGCCCCAAACCAGACAGGTTTTTCTGGCTGTGATCAAAGAAAGGGCTTGTGATACAAATTACAAAAAAAATCAATTAGGATATAATAATATTAGCTTGCCTTGAATTGAAATCTACATGTACTAAAGTAATGTAAATATTTTGTGGCATTGTGCTGACATAGCTAAACACAAAGTATGGGCATTTTACGGAAGAGTGTGAGCAATTTGGCCACTAACCCATCAAACAGAGTTCTGTGCAGTTGCACATAGCAGGCCTTGGAAAATGTGTATGCAGTGACCCAAAGAGTGAATTTCACAAAACGATGAATAAAAACAAAAAGAGCAGACTCTGCAAATAAGCCTGGAGACCAAGAACCCCCCAGATCCATGGCCTATCACTGCTAAATATGCAGCATCAGCACCCTGGGGCTGTACACTTACAGCTCATGTGTGATACAAGTGCTAAGGATTAACAGTTTTATATAGGTAGAGATGAGTAGCAATAACATAAAAGAACTAACTGTTGATATTAGTTAATATTACCACTAATAATGTAATAAATTAAATAAACTGTTAGTGTTGTTAATGAAATGTCAGTTTAGTAAAGTTTTGTTTTAAAATTGTTTTAGATTTTTCAGACTTCTGAACAAAGCAGTCAAAGCAATCTCAAATTCCCTGGTACATTCCTATGTATGTTCATTTGCAACATAGCTAAGGCCTTATCAACAACACACAATGTTTGTTTCACGTATCTTATGGGTTACACATAAATGCAATGAAGATTGCTTCCTTTGATGTATGAATCATTTAAGAACCTGTTGGGACCCATCACGAATGTGCATAATTAACTGTTCCTGTTTAGATGTGCTAACCTGAATTTACTTTCCTGAATTTCAATCAGTTCTTACAAGATGATTTCAGATAATTAATTGCAAGATGCCATTAACATCATAATTCTGCAACAAGTATACCAATCCCTCCAAAATATATGAGTCTATAAATTTTTGTAAACATTATTTTAATAAACATTGTAGAAGAAATCCTTAACAAAGGTCAAACTACTTAATTTAGACTAATTTGCATAGGGAAGTATACGAGACAAGAAAAAGTTTCAGAAGACTGTGTACATCATTTTGTCGCAAGTTTAGACCAATTGTAGATAAAAGTTAATATTTTTACTGATTTAACATCCTAGCAGCAGAATACTCTGCCTTTGCACGCTTTTAGAATACAGCTTCCAGTGTAGCTATAGGTGTATCTGATTCCCAAGAACTCAAAAGTTATATCCTAATATATTTGCAGGGAAGTAATTACTCTAATGGCCATAGTTATTCTTCTGAATATTTTGCGTGCGGTACTGTGAATACACTTTAGCTTAGTTTTGTGGGTACCGCCCTCTTGTACCAGCCACCTCAGGATTCTCTTTTATACACAACCTTGTCCAATTAATGTATATTCCTACCATTACAACAGTCAAATTATATATTCCATTTTCTTATTCATTTTTGTACATGTGCAAAATTTTCCTGTTATTATGGGACAAAGTGCTGTAGTGGAAATATTAATGCAGGAACAAAGAGTAATGCTAAATATATTCATGCAGTGCCACGTGCTAGAAAATGCCAGGGCCCTAGGAGATCAGAACAAAGCAGCTATTTGCCTTTAATTGTTTCAGGTATTTGCATTGTGCCATCCTACTTTGTAAAATTTTCATGTTCACTATTTTTTTCTGCGACATCTTAGGAAATACGCTAGTTCACACCCGTGTGCAAGTATACAGCTTTGATTTGGAGGTTTTAAATTTTTTACCAGTTTGGCTGAGCTTCTTATTGTCTATATTTGGTTGCTTATTTCAGTGGTGTGACACTTAAAACACAGAGGAATTTGCAACATTATGTTTAAGATTTGGCATAAGTATTACAAAACTTCTGCTGAAACAATGAGCCTTGTGATGGCATAAAGGATTTGGCTTGTCAAAGCAACAAGACCTTCCTGCACTTTGCTAGAAACCTAACACTTAAGAATTGAAAAATTGGTGTTTAAAGGGCTAGAAATACTCACACTTACTCAGGGTAGATGTTGTATGCAGTGCATCATTTGTCATGGTCAGACTCTCATAGTTAATACATGAGTGATATTCTACAAATACGTTTTGCCTTTCAATGCAATTGCTGTGAAAGCAAAAAAAAATCAGTCTCGCTGCTTACTCCTAGTTCCTTGACAGGAGAATATCATGGGTTTAGTGCTTCTGTGCCAATTTAAAAAGTATTTTTTCACTTAGCAGTTGAAATATAAAGTCATGATCTTATTATTTAATGAGGATAATCAGGCATAGAAAGATGTGGTGCATGTGCTGCATTCACCTACCAGCCCCAGTGTCATTATTGCTACTAAATACTCACACAATTTTTCAGAATAACCACCTCAATGAAACCAGAGCTCCAAAATGTAATATCTTGTTAGAAATGGCTGTGACTTTCACATCTGTCTGTTAACAGAGCTTTTTTAATAAAACACAGCATCTCAAAAGAAGTGTGTGGCTTACTTTTCAGTCCCATATTGACAACAGAACTAATGGAAACTACCCAAATATGTCTGAAATCTCAGCATTAATTTAGTGTGAAGTATGGCAAAAATTCCAGTTATTTGTTGCCTGAAAAGAAGCAATGCTTGCACAAATTCAAATGGGTAGAAAAAACTACAAACCATTTGAAAGGTTCATTTACCCTTCTCTTCCTGTACTTGCAAAAGAAAGATAAAGTTTAGGGAGTACTATCATCTATGAAAGAAATTTGGATGCTTCCAATACTCTACTTTTCTGTTTCTAAAGCAAGAACATTGTGTGAATTCTGTACTCATTTCCATATCAAAATGATGGCTGGATAGAAATCCATGCCTTTTAAATAAGACAAACATTAAAAAATTTATTTTGGAAATCTGACAATTTTAATCGAAGGGTTTATTTCTAAAAATCTTAGGAGGCATGCACAATATCCATTGTGACCAGAAATGTAATTATCTCATGCATACCAATTCAGTTGCAGCTGACAAATGTAACAACATGAAATATGTTTTAGTTTAATAAGCACTTCAGAATTTGAAAACCAAACCCAAAATATTACATAGCAATACCATAGGTCAGGCTTGTTGCAAAATCTTTCCTTTTGGTGACATTTAAAAATGTGATTTATTTCCCTTGGTAATAAATGGATAAGAGACCAAGACTTAGGATTGTTTGGCTTCCCTGTATCTTCTTTTGACTGTGCAGGAGTTGCCTGAATCAATAAATAATAATTATCAGAAGCATTTAACTCATGTTAGTTCAACATCAAGCAGAAGGAAAGTAAACCAAAACTCTGTAATCCTCTTTTTCTGTTGGTTTGGTTTTTTTTCTTTTTTTGCAAAGAACATCTAGTACTCTGTTTATTCAATGTGTGATTGAAGTTTCTTGGGCTATCTCTTAGGGCTTCATGAAAGACGACTAAGAAAGAAAAGTGCAGTATGAGATGTATGCACAGAGAATAAGTTGTTCATCCCTTAATCAAAGAAGCAAGAAACTTGCTGTGCTAGGTAAGTGGGAAGAGAGAGGAACATGAGGTCACAAACTTCCAGGCAGGTTGCAGAGTCAGACAGTCATTCTGGTTGCAGGGGAAAACAAAGACTTCAGATAATGACGACAGAAAGGCTGGAAAAAAAAATCACAGAAAAACAGATCAGCAGAAACCAGAAATATTCAGAACATCTGTGCCCGATATCATCCCTCTGTCCTACAGTTGTTCAGGAGAAGAGCCTTGCAATATTTGCCAGAGTTTTGATCAATCAGGCACTGGTACTGATTTCAGATCAGAAGACAAAGTTCACATGCATGCATTGAAATTAAAAGTAATATAAAATGTGCAAGATACACTTGAAGAAACTGGTTTTATGCAATAAAGTAGATTCTATTTTTGTACATAATTAGCATCAGTAGTTAGATGAAACTGCAGAGTATGAATTAGTTTTATCATGGTGAGAGCTAATCAGACTTTTTTCTGTGCCAACATGAAGCTAGGCAGAATTTTAAAATTTCACTGAGCTACTGATTTCTTCTGATGCTTAAAACAAGCCAACATCAACATTAACAACATTAGAAGATCCATAATGGCTGAGTTGTGGAGTTACTAAGTGCACTACTTAGTGCATTCTGATTAACCAGGTAAGAAACCTTGTTTTTGTCAAAAGCCATTGTTTTTTATCTGAATTAAAGGGTATTACCCTTCTAATGAAGGATTATTATTTTAATGAAAGATTAATGAGGGACAACTACTGTCCTTCAAAGAAAGAAACAGCAGCAGAAATTGGTATTTCACATTTAATCAATTGCAAGCAAGCAACTTCTTTTGTTGTTCTCTTAAGGTCATTTCAATACAAGTCAGAGACCGTGCTTGCAAGCATCACTTATGACAGATAATACAAGGCATGCAAAAGCAGCTGATCTTAAACCTTAGTATCACTGCCCTTAAAGAGCAGCAAGTTGAGATATGGTTATGTAAAAGAAAAGAATTTTACAAGGTCCACATTTTTCTTCCTTGCGTTAATAACACCCAGGTTCCCATACAATTATCTATAGCTAAGGTAACAGCTTTTCTCTGTTCCGTGTTTCAGTAAGGCTGTACTTTGGAATTCTATCTTAAACAGAAACAATTTTTGATGTCAAGAATATGGTTAAAATTGGTTTTCATAAATATACACTCTATGATACATTTGCTAGACCTTCTAAATAACTGCAGGTACAATTTAAGATTGATTTGTTACTTCTGTTGGATTATGATTTCAGCAGTAACTGCATGTCAGAGAATTTCTGTTTGCTGCCTGACTTGGTTGTTTGAGCTGCATTAGCAGAAGGAAGACTGGAGTGCAAAAAATCCAATGCTTTTGACTTAACTCCTTGCCTTTCAGATGGAGTTAGTCCTTAACTACCCTTCACAAACCTGTCAAATACTAGGCAACGAGATTCGCAGCCTTAGAAATACTTTTGCTCAACTGTGCATTGTCAGAGCTGACAAGTAACTTAGGATTTCTTTTTCTTTATCTTCCATTTTAGATGTTTACTATAGGATTATATAAACCTCTTCTATTCTTTTTCACAAAAATAAATACTTTTGCTGGCCTAGTTTAGAATCCCACTGGCACATATTTACTGAGTTATTGTAACTCATGTTTATCATTCCCAGATTATACATTACAAGATTATGGCCAAAGTTTAGCTTTAAAAGTAGATTAGAACAGACTGCAAAATTTTATGACAAGAGTCCTTGTTGGTATTGGTCAAATGAATCATATTCTGAAGCCAATAGTTTGTTGCTTATGGGCTATGCTGCTTCAATGATGGGATTAGCAAATTGATAAATAAATCAGCCTTGAAGTGTGAATATATAAACTTACAGTTTTATTGGTTTGTTTCTACACTGTTTTAACTTTTGAAATTTCTTAATGAGAACATTCTCTACACAAAAATATTTTGTTTGTTTTATTTCAATATAATAGACTGTTCTTTAACTTAAGATATGCTCATTTCAAAAGTAAGAGATTAGATTTTATGTATACACCCATTACAGAGACAAACCAGAGACAAACCCATTATTTTCACAGGTGTTGGGCATTCATTCAACAGAGAAAAACAGTGCACAGGAAGTACAAGAAACATCAAATGATAGGCAAGGTGTTAATATCAGTATAATCAATTTCCAGTCCTGTGAAATGTAGGCTTAGTGATCTTGACAGGAGTGAGTTGAAAATGGCTTGGACCTTTATTGACTTCCTTGTTTAGCTGTAACAGTTTTAACTCCAAGAAATGCAGTCCTCCAATGCTTAGGAAGCCACAGCTTCCCCCGCCCCCATCATATTGTCTTGTTATTTACCATATTGTGCTAACTCCCAGTTCAAGAATGAAAAGTTCATAGAAAGGACTGGGTAAGGGAAAAACGGCCAGGAGATTTTCTTGTCCATGCAGGGACAAACAAACAGAAAAGTAGCACTCATCCTTTGAGGAGTGTGGCTTAAACTCTTCAAGCAAAATTATTTATTACTCTATGATGAGAAGATAGTTCATATTACATATTTGTTACCTGTTAGAGAGAATGGGCTAGTTAGTACTCAGCAAGGCGAGAATTAAGACCATTCTATAATAAAAGCATGAGAATTCCCTGACATGTGGACTTGTGTCTTTGTTCACCCTGACTAAAATTTATAATGAATGAACATCATGCCTCCTACCAGGTGGACGGTAACATGGCCTCAGTTTCACTCCCGAATTCTCTGCCTCCTCCTCCCAAGCTGCACAGGAGGATGGGGAGTGGGGCTGGGGTCAGTTCACCACAGGTTGTCTCTGCTGCTCCTTCTTTCTCAGGGGGAGGACTACTCACACTTGCCCAGTTCCACTGTGGGGTCCCTCCCATGGGAGACTGTCCTCCAAGAACTTCTCCTATGTTTGTCCTTTCTCCTATGTTAGCCCTTCCTATAGTCTGCAGTTCCAGCAGAACTGCTCCAGCATGGGTCCCTTCTGCAGGGTGCAGTCCTTCAGGGACAGACTGCTCCAGTGTGGGTCCACCACAGGATCACAACTCCTGACAGTGTGTGCTCCCCACTCCATGACGCCACAGGTCCTGCCAAGAGCCTGGTCTGGCATGGGCTTAGCACAGGGTCACAGACTCCTCTGGGCATCCCTCTGCTCTGGCATGGGGTCTTCCACAGACTGCAGGTGGATCTCTGCTCCACCGTGGACATCCATGGGATGCAGGGGCACAGCTACCCTACCATGGTCTACATCGAGGGCTGCAGGGGAATCTGTGTTCCACCTCCTGCAGCACCTCCTCTCCATCTTTCTCTTATCTGCAGAGTCGTTGCTCTCACATATTCTCATTCCTCTCATCTTTGGCTGTAATTTTCTCCTGTGCTGTAACTTCTTTCCCCTTCTTAAATATGTTATCCCAGAGGCACTACCACCAGCACTGATGGGCTTAGCCTCAGCCAGCAGTGAGTCTCTTGGAGCCATCTGGCATTGACTTTATCACACATTGGGGAAGCTTCTGGCAGCTTCTCCCAGAAGGCACGCCTGTAGCCCCTACCCCCAATGCCAAAACTGGGCCATAAAAACCCAATTCACAAATGAAGATGATGACAGACACATTCTGTGTTCTTCTTTGCATGGGATCAGTTAACTTAAAGCTCCTGCATTTCAAACCCCTTTTCCTGTTAAATTTAAGATGACTGGAGAATGTTAAGGATAAAGTCCAGATCTGTGTTTTATCATTTAACATATATTATACTTCTATTTGTATCTTTCATCACAGAAGGGGGCAGGGAAGAGAAAAATAGTAAAAGGATTACGGGAGAGTCATTATCATAAGGAAATGAGTCTGGGTTTCCTCACTGACTCACAGTTTCTCTGACTTGTCATTTCAGTGGATTAATTACTCAAATCAAATTGAATGATAAACTCAGTCTAATATAAATTGCAGAACACATTATTTTTTAATTTTTCTGCTTTTCATTCTTTTGTAGATCTTTGTCCCAAAATAGACCTACTTCATTTTCCTTGTTTATGAGAATGCAAACAAGGCTGTGGAACCTGTAAATAACAGTAACAACTGTTGGTAGATGAAGTGTCATGATCTATCTTGCAAACAATCTCCAATATCATTTTTTTTGAAAGAACTAGACTACAGTCTAAACACAGGCTTCACTGGCTTTGAATCTAGAATTTGAAAACACAGGTAAGTGAAGGCTATGATTCGCTACAACTGTCTGTCATGTTATTTTCTCATACATCAGTGTAATTAATAATCCAGCCTATGATTTAAAATCCATGCAACCCCTGGGTCAAATAAAGACTTTAAATCCTTCTCATGAACACATATCTTCTCCCATATGCATTTTTAAAAGTACGTGCTGGATATAAACTTACTACAGCTTAAAGTACTGCAAAAGATGAGTAGTCCATATGGATACTGACTTACACATATCACATTCAACAGCTAAGTGCACTTCAATATCATCATAAGTCACATCAGAATGCTATTTCGAGCACTGTTTCCCCCCCTGGCAGAACATCTCACTTCACAGTACAGCTCGGGAAATGTTTTTTATTTAAGATCTAACAAGTGCCTGTGCTGACCTAGTTCTGACAAGTTACCTGAGTTACTGAACCGACCTTTTGACAAAGCCAGAAAATGAGACGCACAAGATAAGGTCAGTGTTCTCGTGTTCCGCACACTGTTCAAAAGGCCTCATAAGACTCACATGAATATGTCTTGGAGATAGTACAACTGAGCAATAAATAGATGAAAGAAGCAACAGAGACAAAAATGAAATGCTGTGTTTGTGGTTTCTTGAGGAGGAGTACTACTTCAGTGAGTTCAAGCAGCCACTATTCTGCAGCTTCACTCAGCTTCAGACAGGCCATGGGAACAATACAGTATCAGAATAGGGGAAGCATGTTTTCATAATATGCTACTTGCCATGTGAATGATTTTTTTTTTCAATCAGTTCTGCTTTCTAGCTCTTGATTTTCTTCAGATATACCTCTAGAAACTAGTAAAGGTTTCTAGCTAGTAANTCCACCGTGGACATCCATGGGATGCAGGGGCACAGCTACCCTACCATGGTCTACATCGAGGGCTGCAGGGGAATCTGTGTTCCACCTCCTGCAGCACCTCCTCTCCATCTTTCTCTTATCTGCAGAGTCGTTGCTCTCACATATTCTCATTCCTCTCATCTTTGGCTGTAATTTTCTCCTGTGCTGTAACTTCTTTCCCCTTCTTAAATATGTTATCCCAGAGGCACTACCACCAGCACTGATGGGCTTAGCCTCAGCCAGCAGTGAGTCTCTTGGAGCCATCTGGCATTGACTTTATCACACATTGGGGAAGCTTCTGGCAGCTTCTCCCAGAAGGCACGCCTGTAGCCCCTACCCCCAATGCCAAAACTGGGCCATAAAAACCCAATTCACAAATGAAGATGATGACAGACACATTCTGTGTTCTTCTTTGCATGGGATCAGTTAACTTAAAGCTCCTGCATTTCAAACCCCTTTTCCTGTTAAATTTAAGATGACTGGAGAATGTTAAGGATAAAGTCCAGATCTGTGTTTTATCATTTAACATATATTATACTTCTATTTGTATCTTTCATCACAGAAGGGGGCAGGGAAGAGAAAAATAGTAAAAGGATTACGGGAGAGTCATTATCATAAGGAAATGAGTCTGGGTTTCCTCACTGACTCACAGTTTCTCTGACTTGTCATTTCAGTGGATTAATTACTCAAATCAAATTGAATGATAAACTCAGTCTAATATAAATTGCAGAACACATTATTTTTTAATTTTTCTGCTTTTCATTCTTTTGTAGATCTTTGTCCCAAAATAGACCTACTTCATTTTCCTTGTTTATGAGAATGCAAACAAGGCTGTGGAACCTGTAAATAACAGTAACAACTGTTGGTAGATGAAGTGTCATGATCTATCTTGCAAACAATCTCCAATATCATTTTTTTTGAAAGAACTAGACTACAGTCTAAACACAGGCTTCACTGGCTTTGAATCTAGAATTTGAAAACACAGGTAAGTGAAGGCTATGATTCGCTACAACTGTCTGTCATGTTATTTTCTCATACATCAGTGTAATTAATAATCCAGCCTATGATTTAAAATCCATGCAACCCCTGGGTCAAATAAAGACTTTAAATCCTTCTCATGAACACATATCTTCTCCCATATGCATTTTTAAAAGTACGTGCTGGATATAAACTTACTACAGCTTAAAGTACTGCAAAAGATGAGTAGTCCATATGGATACTGACTTACACATATCACATTCAACAGCTAAGTGCACTTCAATATCATCATAAGTCACATCAGAATGCTATTTCGAGCACTGTTTCCCCCCCTGGCAGAACATCTCACTTCACAGTACAGCTCGGGAAATGTTTTTTATTTAAGATCTAACAAGTGCCTGTGCTGACCTAGTTCTGACAAGTTACCTGAGTTACTGAACCGACCTTTTGACAAAGCCAGAAAATGAGACGCACAAGATAAGGTCAGTGTTCTCGTGTTCCGCACACTGTTCAAAAGGCCTCATAAGACTCACATGAATATGTCTTGGAGATAGTACAACTGAGCAATAAATAGATGAAAGAAGCAACAGAGACAAAAATGAAATGCTGTGTTTGTGGTTTCTTGAGGAGGAGTACTACTTCAGTGAGTTCAAGCAGCCACTATTCTGCAGCTTCACTCAGCTTCAGACAGGCCATGGGAACAATACAGTATCAGAATAGGGGAAGCATGTTTTCATAATATGCTACTTGCCATGTGAATGATTTTTTTTTTCAATCAGTTCTGCTTTCTAGCTCTTGATTTTCTTCAGATATACCTCTAGAAACTAGTAAAGGTTTCTAGCTAGTAAGACTTACTTGCTCAAAGTTTAGACCATGTCTCAGTAGCTGTTTTGTTATTTTATAGCAGAAGAAAATGGTTTTATTGAAGAAAATATTTTTATTAGGCAGGCAAGTGACAGAATTTTGTAAGTTGTAAATTCCACAAGTCATCTTGGTTGAGATCCACAAAGCTCAAGGCCCACAGAAGCAGTTTACTGGATTGGAATAGTGATGGTTTTCACTAGGATAGAGTTGATTTTCTTCACAGCAACTTGTATGAGGCTGTGTTTTGGATCTGTGCTAGAAACAGTGTTGATAAGTCAGGGATATGTAAGTTATAGCTGAGCAGGGCTTTCACAGAGTAAAAGTGAAAAAGTGACTTTCTGCTCCTCAGGACATGAGTGAGGAGGTTGGGGCTGCACAAGGAGTTGGAAGGGGACACAGTTGGGACAGCTGACCCCAAATACCAAAGAGATATCCCAGACCATATGGCATCATGCCCAGTCTCTAAAGGGGGGCAGGAAGGAGGAAGAAGGGGATATTTGGAGTCATGATGTTTGTCTTCCCAAGTCACCACTGTGTGTGATGGGGCCCTGCTCTCCTGGGAATGGCTGAGCACCTGCCTGCCCATGGGAAGTGGTGAATGAATTCCTTAGTTTGTGTTGCTTTACTTGCATGCCCGGCTTTTGCTTTACCAGTTGAACTGTTAAACTTTACCTTCAGCCTTGAGTTTTCCCACTTTCATCCTTCTGATTCTGTCTCCCATCCTGATGTAGGGAGAGTGAGGTTATGTGGTGCTCAGTTGCTGGCTGGACTTAAATAATGACAAATGGATTTCAACAAAAATACTCATACAGTACTTTTTTACATATTTACATTGCCCACATGGATTACTTTACTTGTTTACCATGTTTACATTGAAAAATAATGTTTTTCAATGTTCAGCAAAAACTAAAATAAAAGGAAATATATCATAATTGCAATGATTTAACCTAACAAATTTCTACTACGGCTTAGGTCACGGGCTTTTTAAATTTGAATTTTAGTTTATATAACTTGTGTGTTTTCCCTCAAAAGAAGAGTAAAAAAGTAAGCAGTGAAGTAAAACAAATAGTCTAATTATATCTTGGTTTGCCATCAGAAACAAGATGCTTTAGCTTCCTCCAGTGTACAGATAAGCTTCAAAATTTTGACATAAATTCAGTTACTGGTAGGTGGTGCAACTGGGACCAATGGGCCATGAGAAAACTGAGATTTGGATATTGGAGAAAGCCCAGTGTGCTGAATGCCATCCCAGGATAGGGGGCACTGCCCTTGAAGTCAATTGAATAAAGTCCTCTTAAGGGTTGCCTCTAGGTGGGAAGTCAAGAAGAGACATTCCCAGTACCAAGACATTACTTTTACATGTCATTCCTGGGTGCATCCACAAGCCTGTTGAGGGTGTTTCGTGTTGTAGGCCTCTTCAGGGAAAGTCCAGTCATGAGCTTGTGGTTTCATTCATGTGTGTCTGTTTCACATAAGCAACCATATCAGCGGGGTTGTAATGTGAGCCAGCCAAATGACCAAGCACGTGTCTGGCCTGTGAGGAGAGCTGCCTCACTGCAAAGTCCAAAAAAGCCAGCAGCTAGGTTAGTATAAATCTGGTTATTCCACCAAGAACAAATGTGGAGAGAAGTGCCGTGATCCTTTCCCCCTCTGCATTCTCTTTCTCACCGTCTTCAATCCCCAAAAGATCAGAATCTTGAAAAAAGGTAAAAAAGGTCAAAAGGTCAAAGCCATTTAGTAGCAAACACGCAGGATTACTGCAAAGTACACTATGTATGGCCATCTAGAGGGTTTACAGTGTTGTATTGCTACTTCACTTTTTGTTGGCATTGTCTTGCTGGGAGTTAGGCATACCTCCCAAATATCAACAAATCATGTTCAATAGCCATGGAACATGTAATAATAGAGTTGAAGTTGAGATGTATCACTCTGCAGCACATGCATACATCAGCTCAAATGTTATCACTAGATAACATCTCTAAACTCACTTCTTACCACCTGTAGCCACAGGCGTGAGAACTGCATTTCCTTCAGCTGGATAGGTTCTCTCCTGTGAATGAATAAATAAATTAAACCAAGAAATTTCAGAACACAAATGATCAAAACATGCAGGAGTAATTCTGTTTGTTAAACGCATCTCTTTTGAACGCTTTTGCAATGGCTGGTTTCATGCAAGTACACAGGATAATTCTTCTTTAGGAATTTTGTCTACATATCACTAAACTGCTGTTATTAGAACAGGAGACCTGACCATGGGACCCCATGTATTGTTATTTCTGTTAATTGAATATTCAAAAATTGTACTGGGCAACAGGCTCTGGGCAGCACTCCTTGACAGGGGTGACAGGGTTGGACGGGGTGATCTCCAGAGGCACTTTCCAACCTCAATCATTCTGTGAAATTCCAGTGTCTTTCCATGCTGAGATACATGCAGCCTGTTGGTTACAGAGGTATTCCTTCACACAAGTGCAAGGTTATTTTGTCAAGTGCTTTCTAAGAGCAGGTATTCTTTGTATACCCTCTTTACAGCTCTTCACTCTCAAGGAACAAATTGCTTTTCTTCTGTCCTGCTCACAGAGAAAGCAAATCCCTCTTTTGATTCTGCTTGTGCCATTTCACAGTGTCTAATCAATGGGACAAACTGCCCTGCCTTTCTTTCTTTCTCCCCTTCATGCCAGTCCTCAAGGTCTTTGAAATCCTTTTCTCTTATGAAGGCAGTACTCCAAACATTTTCAGTAATGCAACAGACTCTATCTGAACTCTCTTTTCATTTCCCTAGCATGTTCAGCAATTCTTACCTCTTTCAGGAAAGGAAGGCTTACCATTTCCACTGTTGGCAGCATTCATTTAAAAAAAAAAGGTTCCAGAAAACATTTGGTTCTCTCCTTGTACTTTCTTCTCCTTGCATAACTCTGGTTACACTTTTGTTCCATTTAATTATTTTGACTCAATTTTATGTATTTTTAATCCTAACTGCACTCTTGGTACCAGGCAGACACTGTTATAAAGAGAAGATGAGAAGGATGTTGATAAAAATGTCAGATTCCTGCTGGCCTCACTGCTCCTGTTTTTGTCCATGTGCCCCATTGGATGTATTTTGGCTGTAGGCACTACTTCAGAGGAGGTAAAATACACAGTGTAAGGTGTTGTGCTGGGGCAGTGCCAAGCTCAGTGTGCTGGTAAAAGGCACATACACTGCAGAGGCACTGGCAGTAGACACAACTCACAAGCTGCCCACAAAACCAACTGAAATGTATGACAGAGAGGAATAGGTGTGGCAAAATGTCTTGGTCTGGTTTTTATAGGGGAAATTGAAATCACACTTCCATAAACTTGAGATATAAATTAACAAATGGATATTACTGCCTACTGGACACACTCTTTCCTCCTAGAATTCTTTCGGCTAAGAACTGGATATGATTCTTAAAATGGCCCTGTTTGAAAGGGGCCTTAAGGAAAACAAATATTCATAATTATAAAAATAATAATAATAATTTTGGGGGGTTTTTTTCTTGTTGAAATTTGCTTGTCTTCCATTAATTTTCAGGTGCTACCTTGAAACTGAATCTTAGAAAAACCCAAATACAACAAAAAAGGAGAAAGGAAAAAAAAGAAAATTGAAATCCATTAGGTCATTGCAACAAAAGCAGAGGCCATCTTTGCATTGACTGTAGGACTAAAAGCAAGGATTTCTGTCCCTATATTTGATTTACTATAGAATGTTAGGCAGGTTATTTCACTACATTTTAGTTTCCCCACCTTTGAGGTAGGTCTAGTGTAATCTTGCGAGGGATAATATATTTCTCCATCACTTTGAGACCTTTTGATATAACAGGCTATTGCACTGAGGTAGCTCTGCATGGGACATCACACAAAATTAAAAAGCAACACTGAAAGGCATATCCTTTGGACTATGTGTTTTACTTTTGATTGTCTAAACAAATCAGTTTACGTATTTATGGTAAGAGTGTTGCCTTCTACATCTTGGATTTTTAACTTGATCACGAAGGAGAAGGAGCATTTGAGGAAAAAAAAACATAAGTAGAAATTTAATTTCGGGAAATATATCTTACTATTGAAGTTAGTGTGTCTTTCTGTGGGTTTATGCTCCATGACCTAAAATATTACATAGGATGTGAATCAGAAAACTTTGCAACTCAAAAATTCAATCCCTTCTGTCACTCAGCACTGACAGAGGGTGAATTAATATCAGTCAGAGCCTAACTGGGCTCAGACCATCATGTGCATGAACTGTTGCCACTAGCTGGTGGGAACAAGGCCAAGAGCCAGGAAAAAGCCTTTGTGAAAGCCCTTGGCTAGCTCTCAGTTCCACCCATTGGCAACGACTAGTTTTGTGTTACAAACATAGGTATTTGCCAAAGTGGAGACTGTTGGTGTTGCATAGAACCTTTAAATAACAAGCAGCAGCAAAAGCCACTGGGTGAGAAGCAAGAGCTGTTACCAGCTGCAAACTGTCACAAAGCCAGGACTACTTTGCAGCCTCAAAGGGACAACAAGTATTCAAAAATGATTGCCTTAGCAATTTTCCACTAAGGATCATGTTGCCATAAATTGCCATCAAGACAGTCATATTTCCCAACCACCTTCAACTGCCTGTTTGTGGCATGCTTGAGGGTGGAGGGGGGCCAGCCTGACTAGACTGGGTAGCTCAGGGCTTGTCTCAAGCCAAAGCTCCACCTGGACCAGGAAACTTGAGCTCCTCTGTGCACACTGAATGAGGGACCTAACAATGCAGCTTTAGAGTCATCAAAACATTGACTGCTGCTTCACTTTAAAACACCTGGAGAATAAGATGAGGCTGATCTGC
>VZRS01011859.1:80542-104442 GCA_013398055.1 Ifrita kowaldi
TGAATCTTAGAAAAACCCAAATACAACAAAAAAGGAGAAAGGAAAAAAAAGAAAATTGAAATCCATTAGGTCATTGCAACAAAAGCAGAGGCCATCTTTGCATTGACTGTAGGACTAAAAGCAAGGATTTCTGTCCCTATATTTGATTTACTATAGAATGTTAGGCAGGTTATTTCACTACATTTTAGTTTCCCCACCTTTGAGGTAGGTCTAGTGTAATCTTGCGAGGGATAATATATTTCTCCATCACTTTGAGACCTTTTGATATAACAGGCTATTGCACTGAGGTAGCTCTGCATGGGACATCACACAAAATTAAAAAGCAACACTGAAAGGCATATCCTTTGGACTATGTGTTTTACTTTTGATTGTCTAAACAAATCAGTTTACGTATTTATGGTAAGAGTGTTGCCTTCTACATCTTGGATTTTTAACTTGATCACGAAGGAGAAGGAGCATTTGAGGAAAAAAAAACATAAGTAGAAATTTAATTTCGGGAAATATATCTTACTATTGAAGTTAGTGTGTCTTTCTGTGGGTTTATGCTCCATGACCTAAAATATTACATAGGATGTGAATCAGAAAACTTTGCAACTCAAAAATTCAATCCCTTCTGTCACTCAGCACTGACAGAGGGTGAATTAATATCAGTCAGAGCCTAACTGGGCTCAGACCATCATGTGCATGAACTGTTGCCACTAGCTGGTGGGAACAAGGCCAAGAGCCAGGAAAAAGCCTTTGTGAAAGCCCTTGGCTAGCTCTCAGTTCCACCCATTGGCAACGACTAGTTTTGTGTTACAAACATAGGTATTTGCCAAAGTGGAGACTGTTGGTGTTGCATAGAACCTTTAAATAACAAGCAGCAGCAAAAGCCACTGGGTGAGAAGCAAGAGCTGTTACCAGCTGCAAACTGTCACAAAGCCAGGACTACTTTGCAGCCTCAAAGGGACAACAAGTATTCAAAAATGATTGCCTTAGCAATTTTCCACTAAGGATCATGTTGCCATAAATTGCCATCAAGACAGTCATATTTCCCAACCACCTTCAACTGCCTGTTTGTGGCATGCTTGAGGGTGGAGGGGGGCCAGCCTGACTAGACTGGGTAGCTCAGGGCTTGTCTCAAGCCAAAGCTCCACCTGGACCAGGAAACTTGAGCTCCTCTGTGCACACTGAATGAGGGACCTAACAATGCAGCTTTAGAGTCATCAAAACATTGACTGCTGCTTCACTTTAAAACACCTGGAGAATAAGATGAGGCTGATCTGCACCTCTAATTTGGTTGTGTAGTGAGCAAGGACCTGGAGCGGGACCCCCTGATGCGGGGACTTCATGTGATCAAGGGGTATGGACTGTACAGCAGACTTCCCAGACAGTCCTACAACTGCAAGATTTTTGTGGGGTTCCTTTCACTTCCATATATAGGTTGAATAAGAGATCAAAGAGAAAAAATGACAGTCTTGCAGGTTGAGATTTTTCCCTGGTTTCAGAGAAAATCACAAGTTTTAGCCCTTGATCACAAGATTTAGTGCTTGGTCTATTCCAGTACCATACACTCTGTATCTTACACTTGTGCAAAGTGCAAACCTATAAAACCAGTAAACGTCTCACAGTCACTATTGCAGCCTACCAGTCACCCACACATTTTGAAAAAAATGCCTTGAGGACAGGATTAAGACCTTTAAATCCTGAGTGGAGAAAATTACCTGCTCAGAGCATCTTATAAATCTCTGAAACCCTAGAAAATGAAAAGGAAGGATTTAAAACATTTTTCCTCTATGTATTCAGCTGGCAAGGCTGGCAAATTAAGATTATGTTTAGTTGAAGTCCAACCTGTAAATTAGTAAAAATTCTCTCTTCTGGAAACATTGTTCAATGGTGTTCCGTATTTAAGTGCCAGCATAAGCATTTGGGCTTACAGTTGGCAAGTTAAGGTGTGTGAATGTGCCTTAAAAAGAGTATTCCTGATGATGGCTGTGTCTGCGCCCAAGATCCATGTTCCAACCTTTGTAAGAAAGCCAGTCATTCCACCACGAGCCATAACCTGAATTCTTTTTGTAGCTTGACTACTGGGCCTGCCTTGATTTTTCTCAGGTTTTCACTTTTCATTTCGTGCAATTAACCAGAGATATTTGCTAAAGGAATCTAAGATCTTTCTCAGCAGCCCCACACAATCCTTTCTAGCAGGAGAGATCAATGAAAACAGTCTAGTCTCTTTGTGTGAGCTGATATACTTTCCACCTCATTTCAAGTAATTTCTAAATATTGCAGAACATTGATGATGAAAATAGAAAATAAGAAATACACAACAACCCCGAAAAGGTCAAATAAATCCCTACATGTCATCAGCCAGATAAACTTGTTCATTACAAAAAAGTATCTCAGTAGTGAACATGGAGAAAAATCTGCATTTAGGCAATTTATTAAGATTTAATTAATTATCTGAAATGCACTCCTCGGTATCACTTTGTAATTTTTCATCTATGGAGTTTAAAACTCAATCACTACTGCAAAAAAATGTGGAGTATTTAATAAGATACACTTCTATATTTACATATTGATCTAATTTTTTATATAAATAATCAAACAAGAATATTAACGACAGCAATAAATAGTAGATTTGCTCTTTTAAGACTAAAAGGTGCTGACAATACTCCCAGTACTAAGGCACCTCTTTAATGACTGAAACTGTGAGAAGTGCAGAGCCAACACGGTGATTTCCATACCAGGGCAGTGTTATTCCCCCCAGTGTAGGCACCTATTAATTCTAGACTTCTTTCCTAAATGATTTTGTTTCTATGTTTTCTTTGGGAGACTTGCACAGCTGGCAATGCAAGAGAAGACCTAACAGACCTTATTTTGAGGTTCCTTTTGCAATTTTACTACCCAGCTTTTTATAAAAACCTGTTATTTCTTTTCTTGTACCTATTGATACCACTGAAATATCATTGGCCCCATTGTATATTCCTTCATCACCTTCAACCAAATATTATGCTTTTAAATAAATGGGCTTTTGTGCTCTAACCCAGAAAAGCTTTGCATGTGGTTTCAATCTCTGTGTTTTGGGACATGAGCAGTTTCTATATATATGAGATTTAAAAGTGTATAGCGAGGTATTTGCTAAATTAAAAATTTGGTAATTTATATAAAGCTACAGAATTTCTGTTAGGTAGGAACTAACAAATGTTTTCATTTATTAGGTTTTTTGGTCTTTCTTATTACTTTTCTCCAAATTTCTCTCACACTGTAGCAAATATTTTTATATACTTATATATATATATATATGTAATATTATTATATAAAGGTGAAGTCTAGTTTGAANGAGAATTTTTTGCTTTCTTGCGTGGAGTCATAATTTTTTTCCTCATATAGCTTCAAATTACTGTCATCTTTGTTTCTTCTTTGCTCTAAGAAAAAAGTCTGTTAGCTATGTGCTAACTACTAACGCTAATGCAAGCTCCTCCTCTCCTTTCTTCCAAATTTGCACTTATATTTCTAGGTTTATTTTAATTTTTAAGTAATTCTTATGTTATAACTTTCTGAAATATACTCTGCTGAACTAACTCTGTTGACCTTGGTAGGACTGCTTCTTTTCTAACCTTTCTAGGCTTGCCTGATTTAAGTTACTTCCCTGCTACAAATAGGGTAGTAATTGGAAGATGAATTGACGTGAAAAGAGAAAATAGCTTAGCTTTTTTTGCAGGTTAAATAATGAAAAATCATTATTATATAAGAACAATGAAATTTTTTTTGTCTTTTGAAAGTATTAGTTAAAAAGAAAAAAAAAACCCATCGGATGCAATTGGTAATTGTCAAATACTTCCAGTTTTTGCCACAAACCCCTAAGCAGCCCATGAATGCCTAATACATACAAGCACAAAATTCTCACAGGACAGCAGTGTTATTTTAGATTTTTTCCTTCTGCTGTAATAAGCTAATTATAATCAAATTAATGTACTCTGTAACTTGAATAGTGCTGATGCATTACAAATGAAGAACAGTGGCAGAACAGTGGTTTGCAACATTAGCATGCCCGGGTGTTGAGCACCACATTCTCTCACCCATTCACAACCTCGTAGCTAGAGATTTATTTTGACCCTTTTGTGTCCTTTACAAAACCATGACTTCAGAGTAAGTTATGATCTTGAAAAAACACCAGTAGTTATGGATTGCTGCTCAACTTGTCAAAACAACTCAAAGCAAATGAAGCCTAACCACGGTGAAATATTAGTCTGCTTCTTCACAGTACAAGCCTGTATATAACCACAGATGGAAACCGGAAAATGATACTTGAATGTCACAGTTTTGTGCTGTTATACAAAGTTCAGAGATGGTGTCTCCAACACAGGCCTGAGTATCTTTAGCAGGACAGGACCTTGATTAATGCCTTGTCAAGACACTCTGGACTTTTCAACGATCATTGATTCAGGAGAAGAGACCTGAACACAGGTTTCTGTGTCTGCAACTTAAATGCCTAAATTATTTAGCCATCACTTAACCAAGACCTGCTTCAAATTTTCTCTACAATCAGTTCAGTTGTATTGCTACTATTTTATGCTTCAACTCTTTTGGATTCACAAATTCACAGATGTTTCTTCACCTATTATCATATCTGCAGTATACGTAAAAAATATTCTTAGAATATTAATTCCACAGAGCTTGGTCATAACTTACAGTCACATAATAAAACATTGTTTAGTATAAATTTGTAGCATTATCTCCTCTCTGATGAATTCTGCACTAAAAAAACCTCCCCAGGAATATACCAAAGATTATTTGTTGCTAATTTCTCAGTAAAAAAATTAATAAAATAATTACTGTACTGGAATTCAAACTTCTCCTTACCTGATGTGTCTAAGAAGTAAAAACTATTTCTATTGTGGGTACCGAGGGCTAGAAGCCCTCAAAATTTCTTGAAACTGAAGTATCTCACACTTGGAGTCAGTCCAAGTTAGATTCTCCAGCACTTCTCACAGCTGTGAATCTGTCTGTGAATGTCAAGGAGATCTTTTACATATTCCATATTTTTTGTTCCATAAGAGCATTTCACACCTTAATGAAAACAGCGTGCCAATTAGCAAGCTACTATCAGTTGTATTTGCATTTTCTTAATTAAACCTCAAAAAAATAAAAAGGAAAGTGAGCTCTGATAAGATTATGTTTTGACAGCACTGCCTGTCCTGATCTACTAGATGAAAATAATATATTCCAGAAGACTGAAACAGAAGCAAGTTAACAAGTTCTTTCAAATATATTAAAGAAGTTTATTCCTCCACTGATTTACAGCTTACCACCTTGCATCTCTTATCTTGCCGGCAGAGGTGTAGACAAACATTTAAAAGCTTTACTAAGCCTACTAAAGATCTCTATGAGAAAATAGCTGAAGTGAGAAGGTGTTTGGATGGAAAGAAGAACAGCCACATTTTGGACTCAAAGCCCACAGTCGGGCTGAAACCTTATCAAAGTTCAGCCCTACCAGCTACAGAAATCTTATCTCACACTACAGTGAGTCTTAGATCATTTCACACCTGTCTGTGTAGCTCATATGCAAGGAAAAGCAATAATGAATATCGATTCAGTGAAACATTAGGGATTAGTGCCTACACTCTTGAAAATACATGAAGTTGAACTCTATTAGAAAAAAGTCATGCTCTTTGAAGTGAAGGCTCTATGGTGCAAAACTATAGTTTCCAGAACATAAGACACCTTTTCAAACCACCATGGCATTCCTCCATGCACATAGTTTTGTTGCTCAGGGTACATTGTCATCTTAGAAAAGAGGATAACAGGGAAGTAAGAGGATATTTTCTCTTTTCGTATCAATGAAGAATCAGAAATCCAGAGAAAAATCAGTGTTGCAGCTGTTCTGCAAATAGTGCAGAGCCATAGCCCTCATATATGCTGGAGGATGGTGTCATTAGCAGTTGCACAGACTTAAAGCATCATCTTGTTTTGCTACTGCAACCCAACTGTAGACACCAAAGATACAGATTTCCAACAGTTTGCTGTGCCAAATCAAGAAAATCTCTACGAGGGAGTGATTATGTTACCAAGCAGTTGTTTACTTTTTCGATGTTGGTTCTGGCAGTAAGAAATTTAATCGTGCTCTGAAATGACTGCGCAGCAATCCAACAGAAATGCAACCAGCCCCAGCAAAGGGCAGCACGACACAATCCTGGGTTAAAGTTGCAGTGTTCAGCCACAGAACACCAACATTACAGTCCATGATGATGACATGTAAGGTCCTGAACATTCAGTTGGTATTTTCCATTGATTTCAGGAGAGTTGGGATTTTAGCCGAGAGCAGTAGCTTCACACGAAGCAATTGTCTCTCTTTAAAGGTACAGCACGTCTCACAGAAAGGGTTGTTACCGCCAGAAAAAACATTGAAAGGGTTTTTTTCAGTTTACCTAGTAAAATCTCCACCTAGAACAGGACCAATTATATCAGGTTGCCCAGGGTCTTGTCCATTAAAACCTGAATGCTTCCAAAGGTGGAAACTTCCTAATCAATAGAACAACAATAAAACAACCTGTTTCAGAGTTTATCTAGCCTCATATTAAAAAATAAAAAAAAAAAAAAATTTCAAGGTGTCAGATCAAAATTTTCAGCCTCCAGAAGCTATCCTCACCAGCAGCACCAGCCCACCAGCGGCTCCTACAAGTAGATACAGCTTCTAGAAAATGTCCCTTGGTGCTCAAGCCTGAAGCTACTGTGACAACTGCTAGTTAGTTTTCTGAAATATCAACCTCCAAATGACTCAGTTAATAATGAGGAATGGGAAATTAAAGTTTATATTCATGATGCTGGGAAATTCTTTCATGTTCTCCTAGTATTTTTTAATCATTTATGATAAAGTTAGAGCAAAAATTTTGCAACTCAATGAAAAAGAAACAACAACCTCTTTTGAAAACTGCTACTTTTTTTCTCCCTCATTTTATTATTCCATGATTTCTGAGAGAGTCAGATGATTTTATAAAGTTAAAAATATTTAAATATTTAAACTATCACTGTTTCTATGTGCCTTCCAGAACAGAAATCCCAGAACATGAATGCACTCGCTCACATGATTGCACTAAAATAAACTTTTTTATCATTCATGTTGTTCAGTTGATGCCTTATACATGACATCTGGGGAAAATCCATTCTGCCTGACACTGGTTGACCAAATATCTCTTGAAATCATTAGGTAATGATATGTACATAGAAGTATGATTGTATTTAAAGGTAAAATCTTGGAGACAGGGAAGACTATTCAAAAAGCTTTTTAAGGATTTCCTAAATCAGGAATATTTTTAAGTGCACATTGAAAGGCCAAAAAGGATAGTTTTGTCCTACAACATGATTTGCTGCAGAACAGCTCTGAAAACAGAGCCATTTATCTGTTTTGGTGCGTTATCGAGCTGAACTAAAAATCTCTGCTGAGAACTAGACTTCCTGAACTGAATCACCATTCTCCACTAATGCATACAAACAGTGTCTGCAGCAGTCCCTGCTCCCAGCTAGCCAGCTCAGGTTGTGAGAAGTGTGAGCTAGATTTTCTGTGAAAATAGCAATGCAAACAGACCATAAAAAAGCTTTTCTTTTCTTATGCCACACTGAAATTTGTGGGATTATGGTTGGGAAAAATAGAGCTGATGGCTGGCAGGCCATTATATCTGTCTCTATCACAAAATTAAAGAAAGAGCAAGCACTTTGCAGAGTTTGCTAATTCCCTTGGTAGTATTTAATTTTTTTTAAATAAATGAGAACAATACTTGGCACACTACTAAAATATTAATAGCATTTGAAGGGTGAAAAAAACCCCCACCACAATCCTAAATCACTATATAGAAAGTTTCTTGTTAAGAGTGCCTAAAATATAGGGAGAGAAGATCAAGAACATCTTAGTTACCCACTGAGGCAACACATCTGTTTGCTTGAATGCACAGATTGTTTGCCGTGTACCCAAGACACACGACAGAAAACTGTGCCATTACAGCTCATTAGTGAATTGAACAAGGAAGTCAATATTTTAATTTGCCCATCTTTTAGTGAATTAATCTCATATGATTGCAGTACTGTCTCCCACAGTTTTGACCCCATCATAACCCTTGCTGGGAGAACACTGACACTGGAATTTTAAAAAGCTTTTGCCAGCATATGATTTAGTTGTAGGACAAGGAAGTTGTATATTCTAGTGCTACAAAAGCTGACTTCCAGATTATGGGCACTGTATTGCTTTCTAATTTGCACTTCCTGCATGGATGAAAGCACATTGCTTTCAGTCTCAGATCTTCCAGTCTACCTATGAAGGCACACAGGGAAGAGCAATTCCAGCCCTGGAGCATCTTTTTTGCTGTAGTACATGATTAGGTGGAAATCAAGTAATGTTTGACAGACTATTTTTTATCATTCTTTTGACAGATTGGGGAAACATCTACCTTAGCTATGGAGCCTTCAGAATAATTAAATTCCTCCTGAGTCAATTCTCTGTTTTGCAGTAGCTCTGGACAAAACCATAATAAAATTTCAAGGACTCAGTGTACAAAAACCATATTAACAATAGAATGGTATATAGCACTGGTGTAACTTGATGACATCAACAGAGTAGCAAGAATCAATGACAATAGGGCAAGACTCACTGTTGATTGAACAGAAGGCACTGACTTGCAAAGCACAAAAAATTTAGTGTCAGTGCTTAGAAAGTACTTGGAGGCTATTCAATAATTTGAAGAAAATAAATTTCATGAATAAGTTTAAAGTGCTGTAAAGATCTTAGCATAGATTTACAATTATTGATTAAGGCATCGTACTTCTTGAAGTCAACTTACTGGTAATTTATGCATAGTGTATGTCAAAATGAAAATTTACATTTAGAAAGACTGAACGTTTTGTAACAATCAAATTAATAGGCTCTCCATATGGATAAGAATCTATGGAAAAAATTAAAAAACCCTTTTATTTTCTATAGATGTACCTACTCTGATTAAGGATGAAGAAATGAAAACCTGTGAGGACAAGAAAGAAACAGTACCTGCAAAAAATCAAAATGATAAATCTCAAGGCTCATAACAGATTTTTTCTTCCTGTGCATCTAATTCCAGACAAAATGAAATGCCATCTAATTCCTTTTTTTCTTTTTGGTATTTAATAATAACTACTCTTGAGATATCTTTACATTTTGTTGTAATCTCAGAGATGTGCGCAGCATGAACAACAGGCATGAACTCTGCAGAATTTTGCTGTGCTTCTCTATTCGTATTGGCGGGCTCCTCATGAACTCTGAATCTAGGCAAGTCTAAATTTAAAAGAAGAACAGAATTTTTCCTTCTCTTTTTCCTCTGATTTCCTTTAAAAGAGTGGAGAATCTACCTGTATTCTTGAGAATGTAATGCTGATGATAAAATTATCATTTTGCAATGGATTCCCCACAAATGAACTTTTGCATCACATGCACCTGCACTTAAAATTAAAATGGGCACAGGAGTGTCCCAAATGACTACATACACAAGAAACTAAGATGCTAAGTTATGCATTTCTTCCTAATGGTAGAAAAGGTAGCTGAGAAAGGAGGAAAAAATTTATGGTATTTTTTTTTCCTGTGGTTCTACTGCAACCTGCACTCTGTATATTATATTCATTTGAGATCACAGCTTGTAAGCTGTGACCTTGTTCACCTTAGTGGTAATAAGTTGATGCGGAAAGGAATATTTTCCATAGGGTCTACTCCTAACACAAACATAAACATGAACAAGTCTTTACTCGTCGGCTGGTGGATCAAAAATTGCATCCTAATAGAGACAAGCTAGAAATATCCATTATACTGCCAAATTGCACAAGCATATTGAAGCTGAATAAAAAAAATGAACAATCTTCATAATTTTTGAGATAGCTCCAATACAGAGAGAACAAATCAACTGCTGCTGAAAGCAGGTCTTTGTCTTCCTAATTTGGTTAGGATTAAAAAAAATGAAACCTTTTCTATGTAAAAAATTAAACTTTTCATGACCAAACTGAAAATTTGTGCCTAACCTAGTTCTCTTAGTAATATCAGATGACAGCTGTCAGTGATGTTTATAAGCAGGAAACATACTTTGGGAAATACTTTTGTCTTACTTGAAGAATTTCCTCTTAACCTACAAAATTCTCAAGACTGTGAAATGTTGGAAAATAATATAAATTATGTTTGACAGCAAGGGCATAAAGAAGGCATATAATCATGTAGCATGCTTTTTTTTTTTTTTTTTTTAATATAGGTATTCCAGAAATAGGCTTCTGAACTTTTACTCCCTCAGTTTTGTGGCCCCCAAATTCAGCAACGTATGTTTGTGTTGTAATCCATGTGTGGTTAAAAGTTATCATTTTTCTGACCCGTGCTGGGCAGATTGCAACTATATGGCAATTTGCTGTGATGTATTTGCCCACAGAAAACAACGAGAGGTGGTATAATACGATTTGGTGCTGTGCAATGTTCTCTAAGGACAGGCACAATCACTACAATAGTGATGAATAGCGGAACATTGTATTAACTGAATGCATTTTACCTGTTTATGCTGAATCATGGTAACCATGGTACAGGGAACAACATAACCACATTTCCCTTCTTTTTAAACTGCTATAGGAAGATAAATATGTGAAAAAAACCCAAAGCAAAACAAACAAAAAGAAAATAATTGCATGGTATTAACAAATAAAATGCCAGTTCTTTGAGAGGAAAACATCACTAAATATGCTAAATATGAAAGGGTTAGGGTTCAATAACACAAAGGAAGGCTTTTATGCTTGAACCATAAACATCTGTCTGATTTCTCTTAGCTTTGACCACTGCCAAGTGTTTCTGAACTGTTGTCCTCAGTAAACTGTCCTTCTGAGCTACTTGAGAAAAGACAAAACAATAACTCAATGGCAGTGTAAGTTCTTTCTTGCCAGTTTTGAGAGCAAGCAGCATCAATAAGGAAAGAAAATGGACTGGTTCCTGCTGCAAGATGTGTTATCTCTTGTAACAAGAGGATTTAGCTCCGGTAACAAAAGAATTGCTAATTATCGTCCAAGTTTGGATGAATACACATGTGCTGCCATGGTCAAATAGGTGCAGAGGGCTGCTGTGCTCTCACTCTCTGGAAATGCTTGGGACACCAAACTGGCTCATTGTTTCTCCTGATGCTCTGCCCTGTGTCTGTTCCATCAGCCTGGAAGCAAAGGTGTGCATCGCTGGTCTGAGAGGTCTGCTGCAGAATGTTGCCTGCCAAGCACATTTGGTCCTTTACATTTCCCTTTTTATATTCCAATACAAATGGTAAAACATTGAAAAAAAAAAAAAAGCTATGAGGCTTGGTGCTCTTTAATACTGGGATGTAGGGATGAGCTGATCCATCATGAATATTAATACATTTCTTATTTGTTTATGGATACTGGACTATAGCTTATGGCCATCAACAACCAGAAACTGTCAGCATGCTACCATGCATGATCAGTCTGTGGGAGAAGACATGAACTGTGGTCTTTACTGCATTAGCCTATTTTTTATTCAGTGTGGTATTCCTAAGGAAGCCTGAATGCACTGTTTGTTTTTGTTTGATATTGCTCTGTATACAAAATCAGTAAGAGTTTCATTTTCATGTGCATTCATCACTGATTTTATTGTTTGTATATATTAGAGGCAGAGAACAGTCAAGCTTAAACATGTTTGAAATGTTTATTAAAATTGTTTAACTGGTCATGCTCTTGGTATTTGTTCTTATTAAAGAATCCCACATTCATATAATTAGCTACATGGCTCAAGTACCACTTGGAAGGAAGAGATATTCCTGTGTAATACTGGACATTAAATGGAGATTTTTTCTAGCATTTGTGTGAAGACCCTGTGTTGTTCTAGGGTTGTGATAACTAGGGAGCACATTTCCACATAAACCTACACACACAGGCACAAACTGAAGGAAACACAAGCTAAAGAAATGTAAATCTTTCGACTTCCTTCTAAATAACATGGTTCTCTGAATGAAGAAAATAAGTATATGTAGCTGAAATTTTTTATTCTAGGTGCTGCAATGTTGAATATGAAGGATACTGTGCTAAAATCAGCAAACAACCAAGATTTTAGGCTTCTAGGAAAAAAAATGTACCAAAATGAAGGCAGCAATACATTTCCAGAGAACAGGCAGTTTGCCATCTGAATCACTCTTGAAAAATGTGGTTACACACTGTTTTCCTGAGTAGAAAAGCTGGCTCAATAAATTTCCCTCTTTCACTACAGTGAGTGATCCAGACCTGATTTTCACCCTCTACCATATCAAAGCACACTCTTCACCCATCCACAATGAGTAAACTGAATGGGAATACTGATGGGAATGAGAACCAGTGTAGACTTTCCCCGCAAATAAAATGTATTGTGAAACTACAAACTTATTTTCAGCTTGGTCATGCAAACAAGATTTGGTGTGGCCATGTGATACAAACCACAGATCTAGCCTGATTCACCTGCCTAAAGCTATTAAAGTGAAACAGCAATAGGACAGGGTTATCAGCTGAGGGACTGCAGTTGTATCTACAGAGAAGACACATTATTTCCCTGTAGTTCTTGCATTTCCAGTTCTGAGGACCTAGACTGAAATTCTGTGAATGGGTTAGATTCTGGTTTTAACAACACAGTCAATCCAGTGTTAATTTTGCAAGGGCCAAACTGAAATATTGTACCCATATATGCAAGGGTCAGCCAGATATAACTTAATTGAAAAAAAAAAATCACAGATTAGCATTTTATTGTCACATATTTCTGCTGTGAATGATCTGCTAAGTGAGTGGTACTGCTGCTATGAGTGGTTCAGGTGGGATTCAGCTCACCTCTCTTAACAGTCTTCCCTCTCTTCTCTTTTTATTCAGTGGAGAAATAAGGCCATTCAAAGAAGTTACCCATTTAATCAAACTTTAAATGTAATTTGCACTGAGATTCACACACAATGACCATTGCTTCAATGACAGCCTAGGGCAGAAACCTCAGGTGCAGACATTTACATTATAGGTATCTTTTCCATTACAGCCTACTCACACAGGAAGTTTCGTGATATGAATGGAAACGTTCACATTTACAATTCCCCTTTAACAATCCCAGGATGATTTAGTTAAAGAATTCCAGTTTTGGTCCAGAATTGTAGATTGGTAACTTGATTGCCTGGCCAAATGAGGTTTTTTTGTTTTGTTTTGGGGTTGGTTTTTTTTTGGTTTTTTATTTTGTTTTTTTTTAAGTATGGGATTTTGAATTTGAAATGAAATCATTAAAAAAAGAAACCTCACTATGCTTTTCAAATTTGAAAAGTGAGGTTTGTGGAACTGTTATTACATTTCCTATTTTTTTCTAAGCATAGGACCAATTCGACAAATACTTTCTACTGCTCTGAAACAGCTTTTTCAGAAAAATAAGCCATCCTGCTGATAAAAACCAAACTAGAACCGCAGAAATACACAGGCAGTCCTCTGTTACCTCTTCAAGAAAAATGTTTTTCTGGTTATATCACGACACATGCAATGATAATGTACTTATGGAAAAGCAAGTTTCCCTTGGCTTTATGGTCCTCACATGACCCAAATAATTTCAGTGCATATGTCTAGATGCAGTTACTAAGCAGGCAGTTATTTAATCGAAAGATTTGGAATTATTTGATTTCCAAATGTTAATGGATAATTAAAGGCCACTATTCTTTTTCTCTGGATTATTTAAGTTCGTAGGTATCTGTTTATTGATTTCTTTCGCATTTGTCAGGTGTTTCTATTGCTTGCCTCCAGGCACACTCAGAATAAAAAATCTTATAGCTTAATTTTTTATTACTTTCATTAAAGCAATCTAGTGATAGCTATATCAGGTCTGGTATTTTGGACAGCTTTGATGTCACATTTAAATATATCTGGAAAGAAAATCATTAAGATCAAAGCAATGAGCTAATCAATTTTCATTACGTACAGGGAGATTTGAACAGAAAACAGAAGTCACTAGCATTACTTTGCCAAACCACATCTAAATTAGCAACACACAAAAACTCTTCCCACCAGATTTTCACCCAAATAATCCATGGTGAAAACTCTACACAAATTATTCCTACCCGTAACCTCAGAGAAGCTTCTAAAAGCAGTGCCTGAAACTCCAGTAATTTAGAAAGTCTTTCATCTTGGCCAGTTTTGGGGTTATCTCAGCAGACACAGCTGCTGCTACATCAAGACAAAGTACCATCTCTCGTGGCTGCCCATCTCTACTCCATGGCACAGGCTGCCTTCAGCCCCTGAAAGAAAAGAGGGGAATCACTGTATTTTGCAGGCTCCACTCTAAGCTCGCAGAAGGTGGTAAACTATGGCTGCTGCTGTAGTTGTGGGCTAAAAATTTAACTGCACAGTCTGAATATCAACTGATAAGGAAAACCTTGGCATTGAGTGGTCACTTGAGATGTACGCTTTGGAGCAGCTACTGCTTTTCTTGTTTTCTCCCTGCTTAGGCATCTCAGCTGAGACTTGAAAATCTGCATGAGGCAACAAATCACAGCCTTCAAAGCCCACAGAGCTCAGAAACTAGACCCACCAAAAGATCTTGTTGCACATTATGGGTCACCTCACTTTACTTGTGTCACCTGTAAAATTGTAGCTTTTCTTCCTAAAAAAAATTATCAAAGTTGTCCTAGAAAATGCTGGTTTGAGGTCCATAATTGCTATATTTTTAAGGCCATAAGTGTACCACAATTTATTTGCTTGTTGGATGGGTTTTTTTCCCTTTTTGTCCTCTTTGAGTTTA
Organism: Ifrita kowaldi; assembly: GCA_013398055.1. Taxonomy (NCBI): domain Eukaryota; kingdom Metazoa; phylum Chordata; class Aves; order Passeriformes; family Cinclosomatidae; genus Ifrita; species Ifrita kowaldi. Next base: position 95,295 of record VZRS01011859.1, read on the forward strand.
CAAAAAGAAGGGCAAATTGATAAATTTGATGAAATATATAAATAACAGATGAAACTGTTATCTAGGAGTCTTATTTATGTGAAATTTCTCACATCTGCACTTTCACTATGATAATGCATGTCCATACTGGTCCATTCAAGTGAATGTCTAATAGCTGAAGCATGTGCCAATTTGTTTACATCATATCACAGAGCTACAGAACCAAGATAGATCCCGGCATGAGCAGGAGGAGAGATGCAGAGCTCTTTAGTGTGGTGCAAACTTCCATGTGTTTCTAAACTAAATAGCATGTTTCTGATTATTTTGGTGTGACCAATAAAATTTTGTGAAATGCCTTTGGAAAAGGATCAGAAATTTAGTTTGAGAGTTTCTTTCTAAAATGGTAAAGGCACATCAAAATAGCAGCTTGCATTTATTTACATGCAAGAATAAAAGTCAGTATATCTTTGCTTGCAGAGACAGTTCCCACAAAAAATGTCATATTTATATGGGACAGGAATGAAGACTGTGTTGGAGAGGAAGAAAGGTAAAGGACACAATCAGGTTGCCACTACCTGTGTCTCCCTTCAAATGGGAGTCCTTTTTTGGGATTATCATGTATAAAGCTGAGCACAGGAATAACTACAGAAGGTCACAGAAGTTAATGCATTGAGTTCCCAGAGCTTCCATTGTAGCAGTGTTGAGAAAATATGTCTGTAATTTCCCCACCTCTTCCTACAGGCTTGCTTCGGTGGACCCAATGTGAAAGCAGCAGCAAGCTCAGATCATTTCAGCAACACAGGAAATCCCTTTCCATAGAATCACAGAATGGGTAAGGCTAGAAGGGACCACAGGGGGTCATCTGTTCCAGCCTCCCGGCTCAAGCAGGGGCATCCTAGAGCACATGGCACAGGATTGTGTCCAGACGATTCTTGAAGACCTATGGTGAGTGAGGCTCTGCAACCTCTCTGGGCAATCTGTGCCAGTGCTTGGTCACCTGCACAGTAAAGAAGTTCTTCCTCATATTCAGGAACTTCCTGCGCATCAGCTTCTGCCCATCGCCTCTTGTCCTATTGCTTGGAACCACCAAGAACAGCCTGGTGTGTCTTCTTGACACCCATCCTTTAGATACTCACACACATTCACAAGTGCCCTCTCAGTCATTTCTTCTTGAGGCTCAACAGGCCCATCTCCCTCAGCCTCTTCTCACAAGGGAGATGCTCCTGTCCCCCAACCATCTTTATAGCCTCCTCTGGACCTGCCTCAGGAGCTCCATGCCTCTCTCATCCTGAGGAGCCTAGAACTGGACACAACACCCCAGATGTGGCCTCACCAGGGCTGAGTAGAGCGGCAGGATCACCTCCCTTGACCTATTGGCAATGCTCTTCCTAATGCACCCCGGGATACCACTGGAATTCTTTGTCCCCAGGGCACACTGCTGCTTCATGGACAACTTGCTGTCCAAGAGGACCCCCAGGTCCTTCCCTGCAGAGCTGCTTTCCATCAATTTTGTCCCCAGCTCCAACCCCCTTTTGAAGGCTCCTGCTCCCTGTTTGAAAGCACTGCAATCACACAATCTAAAGTGCCAATCTGATATAATCCCTGCTCACTCTATACTGTCTGTAGAGGATGATGACAGGCTAATTTTATATCAGCAGACCTCATGCCAGACCAGGGGTTGCTGATTTATTCCAGATCAGTTATTGTTTATCCTCCCAGCAGGTATAAAAGCATAAAGCTGAAATAAATGCCATGACACGTTCTGGTTCACTCAGCAGATACATGATGAAGGGGATCAGACATGTTCTGCTGCAGTCTGGCAATGCACAGGTCTGATACTAATCATCATGGACTTGTGGTCTTGGAGGCATCAGGATGGGTGTGCCTGGCCCCACAGCAAAAGCTGGAGAAAGGTGATTCTGAGGAAGAAAATCATCCAGGTGTTGAAGCTTAAGGTCTCACATGTGAAACGTGTCTGTATCTAAGCAGCACACAGACTTACAGCAAAACAGGAATTGCTGAATAATGCCACAAGTTTCGAAATAAAGGTGCTTCATCATGGGTTTAAAAGACCTGTCCCTTCCTAATGCAACTACTCACTCACTGGATTATTCAGAAACAGATCTGGGGAGTGCAGAGATACTCTCTGCTGTGCCAACACAGTGTTCAAACTTTGAGAAATATTTAAAAGTATTGACAAAGATTGCCCTCTGCTTTCCCTCCTGTGTGATCATCTCTCTCTTTATAAAAAATCCTTGCCAACATGTTTTTCCAAGTTAGAAAAAAAATTCTAAAAACTACTATGAAAGCATTTGGGAAATCAGATTCTGAGATAGTCAGAATACAGCTATACAGCTGAGTTGTAATGAAAAACATGTGTTTCTGTATATTCAAAAGTATTCTTCAAGGGAACCTCTCGGTACCTATACTAATCTCAAAACTATGATGGAGTTGGACATGGTGATACTCTTCTAATTAACCTCGTTGGTCTCCTCCCACTCTTTATCACCATTCATAAGAGTACATGTGTAGACAGAAAAAATGGTTTAACCTTCTTGCTCTTTTGTGGAAAATGATAAGGTTATCAGCATTTTCTAGTGAAGACCATGAACACATTGTGCTAACATTGTTTTGGGACACCATAAAAATTTGTGAAAGCTTAGTTATATCTGACTGTCTCATCCTACTACTTTAGCAAGTATTTAGAATTTGCCATTAGTACAACTAGATTACTGGTGCCTCCAGCAGGGCAATGGGAATTTACTAGTTTGTGTGTTTTGGATACCTTTTCAAGGTCTAATTTTTAATATTTTCATTATGCCAGCAAACCAAAATTATTTTTAAGATTTATTCTGTTTTTTATTTTCTTCTCAAAATCAACTACCAGCAATGATTATGTAATGGATTTTTGAAATTGTCAGAGTTGAATAGCAATGTCAAATGTCCAATTTTGTAGCTTCCAAAATTATTTCCTCTGATGTTTCCTACCACATAAGTATTATCCCATAATTTATTTACATGGATAAATGAAGCCAGTTTGCTAAAATATGCTGTTTTAATAATAGTTAACATTTTCTGTTATTTGGTATTTTATAAAATGTTTCACCATTTTTACCCTCTCAGATACATTTTTATCAGATGTCCCAAAATTCTGTATGTTTTATTATAGAATATATACAGTATTCAGCACTTTAACTAACAAGCAATTCAAGTAACATATCAAATTACTTTTGAGTTCACTGAAAATAATAGTTGAATATTTGTCTATTTGTATACATGAAGAAATAAATTACCATTTCATTTTAGCAGCATGATAGATTAGAAATCTTTTCCATCTTGAAATGCTAAATAGCCAAGAGATTACTTGGCACTTTTTTCCCATTTCTTTTTGTTCTGTGGAAGATTTTGTGCATAACTTTTTTTAAGCTTGACAGACTGTTGAAATATTTTAAAATGCAATTCTGTTCCTAAGCTTCTAAACAAATAAAAAAAAAATCACAACAAAATTCTCAAGGCTCATACCCACTGTGATTGTGTGTGCCATTGATTTTTCACTGATTATAGACTGCAGTGAAATTTGAAAAATAAGAGTTATTCAGTTATTGATATGATGGTGTATTAATGCTTAGATGAACTTGTCAGGAAAAATTAAGGTTTGGCCATAAAATAATTTTAACTGCCAACTCCTGCTTCTTCAGGCTGCTGTGCACAGCTGTAACCTCTGCTCACATGAAAATGTCTCCAGGTCTGTTTCTTCTGTTCTTTAATACCAAATATAGGGTCATGTCTCATTTTATGTTTATGTTTCACCTCAGTAGCTTAACATTTTGCCAAACAGCAACTTCCCCAACAAAAATTCATAGTACATGCATTCTCCTCATCAGAACGCCAGATGTAACATCTCATCGTAAACTATTGATGCTCAGTGTTTTTAAAAAGGAGACTGATTATGGCAACAGTCCAAAAGGAAATGCCTAAAGTTGCATGCCTGGCTCTTTCTTTTCAGCTAATCTTCCCTAAACCTGAACATGGAGAGTCAGGGATTTGATGGATGGACTATTCAGTGAATAACAAATTGGCTGGATAGATGCAGCCAGGGCATTGCGGCCAATGGATCTATGTCTAGGTGGAAGAATGGCTTGTGGACGAAAAGCTGAATGTGAACAGGGTGTGCTTGCAGCCCAGAAAGTCAACTGCATCCTGGGCTGCATCAAAAGGGGCTTGGCCTGCAAGGAGAGGATTCTTCCCCCTTCTCTGTCCTTGTGAGACCCCACCTGGAGTACTGTGTCCAGCGCTGGGGTCCGCAATACAAGAAACACATAAATCTGTTTAAGTGGGTCCAGAGGAGGCCAAAAAGACAACCAGAGAGCTGGAGCACCTCTCCTACAAAGGCAGGCTGAGAGAGCTGGGGTTGTTAAGCCTGGAGAAGAGAAGGCTTCAGAGACCTTACAGCAACCTTCCAGTACCTTAAGGGAGCTTAAGGGAGGGAAAAGGAGGGAGAGGGAATTTTTATGCAGATAGTGACAGGACAAGGGACAATGGTTCTAAAATGAAAGGAGCAGCTTTAGATTAGATGTTGGGAAGAAATTCTTTAGTCTTTTGGTGCTGAGACACCTGAACAGGTCAGAGAAGTTGTGGATGCCCCATTCCTTGAAGTGTTCAAGGCCAGGTTGAATGGGGCCCTGAGGATCCTGGTCTACTGAATGGCATCTCTGCCCATGGCAAGGCTGGAACTAGATGACCTTTGAGGTCCCTTCTAACACAAACCTTTTTCTGATTCCATGATTCTAAAAAAATACCATAATATCTGAATAATAATTTTCATATAATTTCAAAATTCTTTCAGATTAATATAAAAGAAGATGTATTTGATAATAAGAATGTTGTTGCAAGCAGGCTACCCCCTGTGCAATACATATGAGTTGCTTCTCCAAATATTTTGAAAGGTCTTTCCCAAAAGGACTTCTCCAACCTTTTGGGTAACTGCAATGTTCTGCTTCTTGTCTTTTCCAGAAAACAGAAAGAGAAAAAGCATAGGATGACCTATTTTGTTCCAAATAGCTACTATTTGCTTACCACAGACAAATATTGCTTAAAGAAATACAGAGAGCATGAGGCACATGCATGAAACACAAAATCATACAGGAACTTTGAAGCCACATTTGAAGCCACTTTGAAGCTTCTTAACCTGATGGGCGACTATACCACACAATGAAAGATTAATTTTCTGCCTACATTACAGAATCACAGAATATGCTGAGTTGGAAAGGACCCACAAGGGTCATCGTGTCCAACTCCTGGCCCTGCAGAGCACCATCCCAAAGAGACACACCATGTGTCCAAGAGCATTATCCAAATGCTTCTTGAGCTCTGTCAGGCTTGGTGCTGTGACCACTGCCTTGGGGAGACTGTTCCAGTGCCCAACCCCCCTCTGGGTGATGAACCTCTCTCTAATATCCAACTCAAACCTCCCCTGACACAGCATCAGGCCATTCCCTCAGTGTCACTGGTCACCACAGAGAAGAGATCAGTGCCTGCCCCTCCTCTTCCCCTCACGAGGAAGTTGTAACTGCAGTGAGGTCTCCCCTCAGTCTCCTCTCCTCCAGGCTGAACCGACCAAGTGACTTCAGGCACTCCTCATAAGGCTTCCCCTCGAGGTTCTTCACCATCTTTGTTGCCCTGCTTTGGACACTTTCTAATAGTTTAGTATCTTTCTTATATTGTGGTGACCAAAACTGCATTCAACGTGAGCCCGAGCTAGTCCAAACCATCCAGTATAACAAAAGAGTTGGGAACACATGATCAGAGGAGAAGAAAGTGAACGTCACATCTTTGACAGCAGGCTGTAGACAGATTATCTCACAGAATTTTTATGTACAAATTAACCGAGATAAGTCTGCAAGGATGCAGACCTCCTGCCTTTGATTATATCATGTGTGCTTCATCAAAATGGCTAAAATTGAATTCCTGAGCTGTATGGAAACCAAGGAATTGAGTGTATTCCTCTCAGTAAAGGGAGATTTGTATTCTAAACCTTTTGTAGTGTCAGTCACTTCTATTGAGTGAAGGGCAGAAAACAATTTCTAACAGCACAGAAAGTTTTTGAAATAGTTACTCGAGTGCTTCCTGGATCAAAGATGCATGATTAATTATCAGATAACTCTCCCCAACCATTTTTTCGCAGAATTTGGCTTAAGAAAATTGTTTGATAATAGCTTGATGACACTTTGATGAAGAGTCTATTTTTCAGTTGTTAAATTGATTGTTAAATCATTGACCAGATCTGAGCAGTGGAAGGTAAGAGCTTGCACACTAATCAACTTGAAATATAAAGAAATTATTTTTTTAGGAAGATGAAAACCCATATGCTAATGCAGAAATAGTTAAGGTATGATTTATCTCTGCAAAATTATATAGTAGATGTAGCTCTATGGAGTCTCAGGACTTTTATGTTAATGGAATCCATAGTATGTTAGAAAATCCACAAGTAAAATGCTGGTTTTTTCTTCTGTTACTGCTTCTAATCCATCCTTTCATAATCAAAATGGATTATTTGTATCTTCTCTACGATCCTTAGCAATATAGTAAGACTAGGCCAAATTCTGGTCTCAGAGACATCGTTACAACTTTAAACCTCAATCAAGCTATAACCAACATCTTAGCTCATAGACTGATACTCTACTGTGAAAGGTGACATAGAGATACACTGACACAACAAGAAGACAAGGAATAAATCAATGCCATTCTTCCAAAGTGTTTATAGATGCATCACTTCTTTTTACAGAACAGTTTATTCCTATCCAGTTTTTGGATAGTTGGAGTAAGGAGGAGTGATTCAAGTCTGCTCTCCGATCCAGCCTGGACCATTGCATGTAAGGGAGAGTTGATGATTTCCTGCTTTAATGACTAGTGCTTGAGCTGCTGCTCAACAAGGCCAAGTAGTAAAGAGAATGGGCTCACTTCTGCTTTACAACCTCCAAAGCCAAGAAGATGATGATAGATCATTTTGCAAACACTTGGATCTGCACAAAAGAAGAAACTCAGGCACGTTTGCTATCCAAACCTAAGTGATATAATAAGAAAGATAGTGGTATCAATAAGTGAATGGCTATGATGCTAATCGGATAGAGGCAAATGATTGATGGATTAAAAATGTGACAGCTTTACAAAATCATATTTCAGTGTGTAGGATTTTATGTTATGAAGAATGAGGAAAAAATGGTCCTGAAAAAAATTTGGTGCTAAGGCAATTGAGGAATCCCAACCTATTTTTCAAAAGACGTTCTTCCTTGTGCGTATGATTGCTCATCGTCTCTCCTTGTGCTTGATTTTGCAAGGGTGAATGAACAACTCCACAAATCTGGAAACAACTAAAAAAAAAATCTACTTTACAGAACTATAAGCATTTGCAAGTGCTTTATATTTCTAGTTGGATTTTTTTGTGTTTTTTTCCTTTGCTATTTTTTTTGTTGTTATTTACACAGCCCTTTCCCATACACACTTCCAGATCTAGATATTTGTCTGTGCTTAAAGAGATTAAATAATGATAGGATTATCTGACTCCAGGAAAAATGTAAATTCTTTACAAATCTGGTTACTGAATGACAGTGAATGGAATTGGATTTATATTCTTTTAAAAATCAGAGGAGAGAAGGCAATTTCTCAAAGCACTGATGCTGATTCTTTGAACCATGTGCTGATTCTAACCTGCATACAGAACTGCCGAAATGACCTGCTAATGTAGAAGAACAAGGACAGCGTATGGCTTTGAATAAACTGCTGACAATAAACTGTGGTTGTGCAATGCCACTGTTCTTGGGCACCTAAGCAGTTTAAAACATCTTGTTTTGACAGTTACATTGTGGTCATTTTTGTATTTCTTTATCAGCAGGTTCATTTTTGTACCACTATTGACTACAGATTTTCTAGTTAGGTTGGTAGATTTAACCAGGAGTTTTAAAATAAAGATTTGCAACCATCTAACATTTCAGAGGCAGAGGAAATTCAATCACTTACACAATTTAATAGATAGCCTCATCTCATTCTGTAATTCTCCTGCTCTCTGTGGTTACTTTGAACACCATTATTCAGTGGGCTGTTAAATGGATCTCAGCTACCCTGTGGATCCCTGAATTGCTGTTTGAACAGAGGAGACATTCTCTCTTTGAAAGAACGCTCAAATTATCACTCAGATATGAAAACATGTCAGCACATTGATATTTTAGTTTTAATGATACCAGTTCCATAGGATATAGATTATGTAAGAGCCCCATAGGTTACCAGATAACCATTAACAGAATTCTGTCAGTGTTCTGCACCTGCTAACAACATACCCAAATGAAACCTCACGAGTTTTTGACAAATGAAAGTCAAGTCTTGAATTACCAGGCTTATTTTTGGTTGCAACCACTCCAATTCTTTGCAAAACTGTTTTACCTGCACTTACTGCCTCAAAGCAAATACAACACTAATTCTCTGTTGTCAAAAACGAAGGACTGAATTATTGATTAGACAACTAAAAATAGTGTGTTGATTTATACAAACACTTTTTGGAGACAAAAGAGCAGTTGGATATAAATGCAGGTGATATAAATGAAGATTTGATACAAAGTTCACCAGTGTGCCTAATTTACAGAAGATGAGTTGTAACAAGTGGCCACAGTTCTCAGAGCCCTAGCTGTCAGGGGAGATCCCTCCAAGTTACAAACACCAGAAGAGCAATAGCAAGCAGTTCAACCGAAGTTGTCTCTTCCATTTTTATTAAGGACGCCCTATAAAGATGTTTTGGCTTCTTTAACCAAAGTGGGGCTCAAAGAGCAAGCAAATAGCACAAGGTGCCAATAGCACTGCTGCTTTCAGAAACATACCATTTTTTATATTTTCTTTGACCATAGGAGTCAGAAAAAATGTTCAGTGATACTTCTGCTCCCACATGCTACATTTCAAAGCATAAGCTGAGAGAAAAGTTTCAAACCATAATTCCTTCCCATCTTGCTACATGCCTCATTGCTTACTCTGGGAAAGGGAAATAGTGTGCGTGGGATGTGTGTGTATTCAGTTTTGGTTACATGTGAATTGAAGATGAACTCTTCCTTTTTGATCTTCCTTCAAAAAACCTTTGATTTTTTCTTTCTTTCTTTTTTTAAATTTTTTTTTTTTTTTTTTTTTT
>VZRS01011859.1:104731-121100 GCA_013398055.1 Ifrita kowaldi
CTTCAAAAAACTTTTTTTTTTTTTTTTTTTTTTTTTTTTAAATTTTTTTTTTTTTTTTTTTTTAATTTATTTCTGTGCTGGTAATAAATACAGCTTTTGGTAATCTGAACTTTCCTCCTCCCTGTTCTCAGGCACTAGCTTCCAAATCACAAAGCACATTCAGCCAGCACATTCCCCTCTCAGCAAAATTTCCCTGTGCTTACTACAGCTTTCCTAAATTCCTGCAGTCGTTCAAGCCTGAATACATTGCCTTCTGGTCATGGTACTTTCAGTACTGTTTCAGCTCTAAAAAAAAATACATAAGAAATTTTTCATTACTAATTTTTTTCTGTAATGGTTCTTAAGTCACTGTTTTGCGTGTGATGTGTAATGAGTTTTGCTGACGTATCAACGGTGCAGAAGCTGGAGTTTTGTTTTAGAGTGCTGTTTCTGAGTTGCCTCCTTAATCTGTCTTTCCTCTGGAGACCCCAGGTTCCCCAGCTATAAATGAAGCAGGAATTCGCCAATCCTGCAAAGCAATCACAACTTAACTCTTGCCTTTGCCACATAGTTGGTTTACTTGCTGCAAAATTTGGATGTCTATCTACTGTCATGTGGATCTTAAAGATTCTGCATAGCTACAAAAAGGAAGAACAAAGGTCCAGTTTTCAAGTACTTTTGAATAAGTGACAACCAAAATGTTTTCAAGCATGAAAAAGAATTAAGAAGCTAAATGTAATGTAAGAGAGACAGTTAAAAGATTAAGCAATTAAATTTAAATGTCTTAAAGAAGTGTTTATAAACATTACCAGAGTTTTCAACTGCCACATCAACAGTGGGGAAAATTATTCAAAATGTATATCCGAATCTGCAGCTCCCAGTATGAATTTCCCCTTTACATCTTATTGCTTTCAGCATAAAACACAAACAACAACAGTAAAGGCTGAAATCCATCTATTTTGGATCCATACACGGATCAATGATACGGTTGTATTCTATGGTGGGCAGCACACACAAAACTTTGTAGGTCCTGAGTAGATTATTCACATGTGTACTGTGCTCTTTAGTGGTGCTGTAAAATTACAGTAAACTATTTTTTTCAGGTATTTTAAGGTTACGTAGAACAGAATAATGTTTCAAACATGCATCTAAGCTGATAACATAAACGTAAACAACATTAGACATGATTCACAAAATGTTCTAGAGAAGAAATTCAGGATAGTGTCTTTAAATGATAAAAAAACCCTGAAACATTTTAATTTACTGGTAAATCTCCCAAGTTTTACATATCTATAAAACTGGACTAAAATACTAAGAGCTTAAAGAGAAATGCCATGTAGAGGGACTTGTTAGTGGAGAGTGAGCAGTGGAGTGCTCCCTTTCAGATTAAGATAACACTCAGTAGGGAATCTGTTTTGAATTGCTTAGGCTGAAGGAATAAATGACAAGGGAAAGATAAAATGAATTCTTGCTAAACAAAGGTACAGCAAGTGTAGGACTCTAAGACCAGTATAATAAGCACAAGAACTAAGTGAGGATCACAAAGGGAAAGATTTAAAGAAGTGTGGGATGTAAAGAGAGTAAGAAATTACTATCACATTAAAACATCCAAACAAATCCACAGACTGAGTGTGGACTTTCGACAAAAATGCGAAGCATTTCTGAAAAAGCACAAGGAAAGAACTTCAATATAAGATTTAGAAGCATTGAGAATAAAATCATAAGCAGTGGCTAGAGCTGATTAAAGAACCAAAAGAAAGAAAGAGTCAAGAGTAGTTATAAATGAGTGATTAATACTGAAAGAGTGTATAGAAAACAAAGGCTCATATACAAGAAATACAAATAGGAAAGAGTTCAAAAATACATACTGTAAATAGTTTTCAATGGAATATGGTATTTAACAGCAGGACAGAAATTTATCACTGTGCCTATATTTTGAAGTTTGCAATCCGAAGTTATCCTTCATTTCTGTATGATGAAAATTATATGCTGATATATTTAGGAACTCAGACACCTGTGTTTTATAGGTGTCTATTTCTTTTGACTGTTCTCCACCAAACTGTTATGTTTGTATTATCAGTAGATTTTCCATAATATTCCTGTTAGCTCTATGTAGGTATTGCCGTTACAATTGAGACTGCCAAAACAGATGTTTCATTGGCTTAGTTTGCCACTTGAAAAAAGACATCCATTGTATACCAATTCTCTTTTTTCTTTGAACCTTCTTACGTGAAAGACTGTTAAAACTACTGTTGTTTTGATTCTTACCTTCTCTGATTTTTCACTGTGTACCTATCTTTAGGATAATTCACATCCAAACCATACCAAGGTTACTCTTGCTGTCATAGAAACACCACAGAATTTTATTTTCCTTTCATTTCTGGGCAAGAGAATGGGGGAAACATTTCATTAGCATTTGTGTGAGGTTGTTCTCACCTACCATATCCTGGACAGGGATAGGAATCACTTTAAATGTTTAAGTGACTGTGGGGTATGCGTACACCAGGAGGTATTCTATAAAAAAAAATTAAATTCTTCCACAATGCCTCCCCAAAATCTCTAGCACTGTGGTGTGCTGATTGAATTTTGTGTGCCATTTTGAGAAATTTCATGGATGCATAAATGCTTCATACAACTCTACCCAAATATATACTGTAAGGGACAGAAAAAACTTTCTTACAGAAAATAAATACCCATATTCACCTAAAAATATTAGAAAAATGAAGTTTTTGTAATGTGTGGTTATACTAAACTTCTTCCTTATACCATGAAAAATATAATCAGATGCAGGGGTGTGAGCTTTCCCTGTCACTTGAGTTGAGACTAATTATAAGAGATGCTAAGCTGTACTGCCAGGCAGACAGATTAGGGATGTCTTTTTTTCTTTTCTCATGGTTCTCTTAATTTTCCTCTGCTTTCCAAGAACTGAACACTGGTCCCAATTAGTGGCAATAAAACCAGTCTTTATGTTAAAAGATTTTTTATGTTATCAAGTGCACTTGGAAAGGAAACAAGAGCTTTTGTCTCTTCCATTCTCCAAGGCTTTTCACACTTTTCTCCTCATAAAGAGCCCATCTCTGCTTTCTGGTCTAGTCTGCCTTCATTATTACCAGTGATTCCCAGACTTACTTGCATCAAAAACTTCCTCTAAGAATGTTATAGATCACAAAACTCTTTCAAACATTCCCACCTTGTATGGTGTATGTTTTCTTCTCTGCCTTCTCTTGAATCAGTTATTGAGAAAGCACTGTGCCTAAGTATTTTTGTTTTTAACGGGACCTTTACTACCACTGTTATTATTACAGTGCTTCTTTCTGGGTGTCTGGTCTCTACCAAATGTTGATCTGTGCTACTGGAAAGTGACCATTCCTCCTCCTGCCATGCTGGCTGCAGAAATCCAGCTCCCCTCTAGGAGGAGCTTGGTCTGTGTACAGACTCAAGGCTTCAGACAGAACTGTCTCTCGCCCACTCTCAGTCACAAAACAGATTATTGAGAGGGTTAATACGCTTTTTCTCCTGCTTTGAAAATTACTATAGCTCATCTCGTGACAAACTTCTGAGGTTCAGCAAATCTCCTCTGAGGCCGATTTAAACTTTACTGAAGTCAATGGAATAATTGTGGCTAGCAGTAGAATAAACTCAAAATAGGTTTATGAGAAGTAAAATGAATAAAAACAAGCATGAATAATTTGCCAGAGTGGATATGAGTGTCACACATAAAAACAAAAGAAGGGAAAATCCTGAAGTACAGAATTCAAGGCAAAATCAGAGTCCCGAGCTGTAACAGAACTGAACAAGGAGCACCTGAAATTCAGTGGTGAAAGAGTAAAAGCATGAGTTAGTAGCAAAATAAGAAGATATACAAAGAATGAAGTTAAACATGAAGTCTTGTTTTCCTTTAGAAACTCTTTCTAGGAGAATAGATTCTAAAACCTAGCATATAGAATAGTGAATAAAGGATTTAAATTTCCAGGGTCACACACTTAAACATAATTTAAGAGTATACTTCAATGGAATTTAAATCAATGTTCATGGGGAAAATTACTAACCCTTCCCTTCTTTTCTGTTGTAAACTGAATTTATGAAAGGTATCTGAGAAACATAAAACTAAATACCTAATTTCAGTTTAACACATATATTTTGTGCAATGGAAGCAAATAGATCTGTCTCTGTACTAATCACACAGAAAAACTGGAAGCTAATATCTCTTTCATTTACATGGAGACAGTATAGAAGTCATATGGTTTCCTAGTATTTTCAAAGTTGGAGCAATATCATTACTTTCTCCTTCAACAGTGTCCACTGAAATAGCAGAAGACCGTGAAGGTGAAGAAGATCTTGGGCCCTGTTTCACAGAAAGATTTAAGCAACAGCTCTGCCCTTGACTTCATTGTGAGCCTTAGCAAACGTGGTAACCGAGCAAGTAAAAAGATGCTGCTTATTTTGTCCATTCACACCCTGAAGTCACCGTGGATTCTGAGAATAGAACTGTGGGGTTCTGATCTTAGGCACCTCTCAGAGACCTCCAAGCCGCATTGGGTTGGTCATCATCTGCATTCTGCTAGACTGCAGTGGTGGATCCTCTGTCCACTATTTTTAGCCTTGACATACAACATTTGATTTTTGGGGGAATTTCACAAGCTGGATCCTGCTTCTCAAGAGACCAAAGTTCATGCACACCTTTGATTACTGACATATTCAACTGACCATAAAAATAATTTCAATGACCATAAGTATATATGTGAATGATTTTCTGAACAACACTGTGGTGCTCATGAGCAAGATCAATCCTCAAATAAAGAAAGAACTAAAACCGCTGGAATGTGTTCTTAAATGTACTGGTAAAAACTTCCTCAGAAAATAAGTGAAAATCTACCTATGCTAAAAAGCAGAATCAAAAGTCTCATTAAGATCTCATTTACTTATTTCTGCAAATAACCCATAAGGATAGTCTTCGAAATTCAATATATCTGTCTTTATATAATATTTTTATCCAACACATTTTATATACTCAATAAATCAATATAAATACTCAATTGATTTTCAAAATGCAAATATATATAATGAAACTAGAATGAGAAGGGAAATAAAAGTTTGAAAATATTGAAAATTATGTCCACACAGTGAAAAATAAAAGTAAGCAAAGAAAGTTTGGGCTATGATCTTTTGAAAGATACACACAATAAAAGTATTCTACACATCTGATTTTGCACTTGACTGTATTTGTGTGAAACCTGTAAAGAGTTGAAGGGCAGAGCCACCAGTGAGATATAGACCTGAGAGTGCAGTGGAGCTTGGGTAGCTTTTGTTCCCCTTATGGAAATCCTTTTCTTTACCCCGTGATAAAGCTGGCCAGTTCTGCTGACTATTGTGTGAGGCACTGATCACCAGCTGCCCGTTGTTTCACAATCCTTTGATATTCATGTTTCCCAAGAAAGAGCTAAAAAGATCAGCCTCCAGGAAGCCTGCAGTGTAATGGCCTTGCTGAAGACTCACAAAAGCCATTTCCAGCATCTGGTGTGTGTTCCAATGGGGCCAGGCAGAACTTCTCCCTGGTTTAGGGGAAGAAGGGGCCTCCCATACTGCAATGTAGGAATGAGGATAGGTGCCTGTCTAATGCATTCATAAAGTGATCTTAAATACATGCCATAACAAAATATACCTGAGTTGGCTTTGTTTTTCACATTTCTATTTTTGCTGCTGTGGTTTGACTTGAATTAAATGGTTTCTGCAGAGGAATTTACAGAGTGGTGTAAGTGGGTGGGATCCTGAACAGTAAGTCAATTTCTGCTCACAATTCCAAAGAACACAAGGTACCAACTGCTCCTTGATTGACTCACATATGCTTCCAAATGAAGTCAGTAGCAACTTTATCTCTTCAAGGGGAATAAACCATGCAAAAAAAGACAGAATTTGAGAAATACTAATGTATGTATTTATTTAGTGAATGTATTTCTTTGCAAAAAATCGAACACAAGATAATTTCACTTTTTACAAGCAAAGATAAAACAGAAAAAGGGCTTTATACCCACTCTGCATGCACTTTCATAGCACCTTACATCTGTAGAATTGTGTATAATCCTTCTGTGTAACGAAAGTGAAAGGCATCGCTTTGACTCTGCAGCGTTGTGTTTTCAATGGCCCGTTCTGGAAGGTTTGCTTTACTTCAGCCAATTCAGTCACGCTGTGCACAGAGCATGAGACAGTCAGCTGGGGAATGATAATAATTCTTTTCCCCCACAGGAGCCCAGAATATGCAGCCCCGTGCCAATAAGCAGCAGCTCCCAGAAAGACAGCATCCAAAGGAGGACAGCTGAACCCAGATTCCTTTGCATTTAAAGCACTCAGGACTGATGCATGGTGTGAGATGGCAACATTTTCAACCCCAGCTTTCCCTGTCATGCAAAGACATTTTTGTGTTTCTGGTTTTTGTCTCTTTTGCTCTGCATTTAATTACCTGCTAAATGTGCATTTTTTTTTCTGATGGAATTTCTTTTAAATGACTGAAAACCATGTAGCTGTAAAAGACCTGGAATAACACATCAGCACAATGTTCCATGGGCAGATGGTATGTTAGCCTGACCTTGTTTATCAGTGGACCACATCCTGTGACAAGGTTTTTTTGTAATGACTGCAGCAGTCCCAGGCTTTCCACTTATGACATTCCTCCCTTCTTATGCTGATTACACAACTGTCAGGTCAGAGGGGCATTTTTAACTGTTGCCTTAGTATTGTACTACCTAATTCTGCTGGAGACCTTCAAACTTTCAAAATATAGATTTCAATCAGTAAATCAAGAGATATTTTTGAAAAAAACCCACCACATTCTAATGAATGATACCACAATATTGATATAGACCTTGAAAACACCAGAACTTTTAATAAAAGGAAGATTTTTTTTTTTATTATTCCTTTCAGGTTAATAAAGAATTTGTTTCAAATACCTGGCTATTTGGTTTTTATTTGAGATATATTTAGATTTTATTGTCCCAGAAATTTCAAGCCAACTGGATCTGCAGCATGTATAAACACATCTTTTTTATACCTTAAAAATAGAAAAAATACCTTTTATATCACATGCTTATGTTCTTTTTTCCACTGAAAAAATAAGTAGAGGTATTATTTACAACATGTAACATTCTTTTTCCTGTTCAAACATCTTCAACTCAAACTATACATACATTTCAAATTCAAATGACATATATCTTAATGTTACTTCCTCTTATATTTTTATTAGCTTTTTTAAGTTTCAGTCTCCTCCAAAATTCTACTAAAGAAGTAGGAGTTCCAACAGAAAGTAATTTCATTCCATAAAATAGTAATAAAACTTAGGGAAAAGAATATTTATCCCTCCTTCTACAAGAACTTCCTCTTCAGTTTGGCTAGTCCAGATGCTGCCCTTTAAAAAGAGGGAAGGCTGAAGCTCAAAAGCCGGCAGATCTTCGCACATGGTAAGGTCAGCAGAAATTTCAGCAAACTATACTCTTTATTTTGGCAGTGCTTTGTGTGCAGACATGGCCTCAGCTGAAGTCAACACATCTGCACTTTAAAAACACAGTGTCATTTTTCATCCAATCACTCGTCTAAGTGATAGATTTTAAGCTTTGTGTCAATCCATACTACTTTGTTTTAGCTTCAGAGTACAGATCCAGCTCTCTAGAAACTGTGATACATGAAGATTCCCTCATCAACTTCCAGGCTGGAAATAATATGTTTGAATATATTTGTTTAATAATAAAGGATGAGCCACAAAAAGTAACTCAAAAGACAGCCCTAACACATTATTTTGGACAAATTTTGTCAAAAATGTTTCCTATCTAATATTCGTATCAAATGCATACACTGAAAAAATATATATGCAGCGCAGAGACGTCTGAATTAACACAGTGGGGTGACAGGATGTTCAAATGCTTTTTCTATAAAATATCAGATTTTTGGGCTCCATTCTGCAGGTTCTCATCTTCAACAGACACTCAGACTTCCCACAGACCAGAAAACCCTGCAGTTCCGAGTCCCTTCTTCAATCCCATGGCCCTGGTCACACTGTGATTATCCTTCTTCTCTCCTCATAAGAAGGCACAGCAGAAAGCTGCACAAACAGAACTCCTTGCTTTCATCTGTAGAACTGAAGTATGACATGTTATTATCTGTTTATGCAATGCTACTTCTATTTTGGTTGCTTAGTGCCTCCTATGCTAGCATCCTGCTTTCATTTTGACTTATTTTGCTAATCTTTAGCTGCTCAAGCTGAAATTTTCTGTGCTGGAGATGTGTCTCAAAATGGAAAGTTTTAGGAAAAGAGATTTAACCGTTTTTACACTGAGATTAGTAAAATTATTCAGCAATAGTTTTACTTAAGACCCTATAATTCTTTCAGATTTTTCACCAGTAACTTTGATTTGATAGAAACTGCTATGTTGATATCTAATTCTTTAGGTGACAAACACCCTTTCATGCCAATATTATTTTCTCTGTAAAGAATGACATTCTTCACATAACTTATTCAGACTCAGTTGAGAACAGTTGTTAAATTATCCAGTGATTACATCCCTACTGAAGGTAGTTTGTGTCAAGGGAATTTGTCTTCGTCTGGACTGTAGATGTGTTATTCTACAGATAGGATGTGCAGGATTTTACTGGACGTACTGCTTGTAGGCATTATCTTGTGGTTTACATGTTTTTAAACCAATGTTTAATCATGTGATCCATAGGGTGTTTTTTAAGGAGGAGTGGGGCCTGGGCAGTATCTCAAGTCCATTATATATGGCACTTGGAATATGGCTAGGATTGTGCAGTGAACAAAGCTGCAGTTTATATAGAGTTTATTTGCAAATAAAATAAATTGTTAAAGTCTGTTTTTCTCCCATGATCTCCTTTTTTTCCTAGGTGGCATGCGACAACAGGTGGTACATTTCTTTACTGCATCTGATTTTTAAACTATTGCATCTCAAATGGCAAGAATGTTCCCTTTCCTTGTCCCTATAGACTGTGCATTGGTCAACAGGCCCAGAAACACGTCACCTCCCTGAGACAGCTGAGGAAAGAAGGGTGTCAGGAACCCCTCACACAGACTAATCTTCAATAAGCGTTCATGCAGGGCTGAACCAGGAGTCCCTTCAGGTCCCTTCAGGTAATGTTGGTTTCAGTAACTGGGTCCATCTTCCATTTCCGTATAAGAAAGCAGAAGATTTCTACTTGCCTTGCTGAACTCCAGCACGAGTTCTGCAAACAAAACACATAAACTCTTATATGGCTTTCACTGTTTTTCCTACCTGAAATGACTTGTTACAATAAATGACTCTTCTTGTCTTGTACACCGAAAGTTACTTTTGTTAAAAGAAAGTTGTTACTAAAAATTGTTCAGCACTTGCTGAACAATCAGTCATTAGAATATCTCCAAGTAAATGTTACCATGCTGTGAAGGAATCTGCCTACAAGTCTTCCCAGTAAATTAACACTTCCGGTTTACCCTTTTTGTTGCAACACAATATTAAATTAAAGATTTCGTTTCTTTAAATTATGTTGTAATGTGGTAATTTGGGTTAGAACTATGCAAAAAATAGCTTTTAAGTGAAAGTAATGAAAAAAACCTGACATTGCTCAATCAGCCATTATTATGAAAAATAAGGTCAGTATCTTTCCCATGTCTATGTCTCAAGAGAAGAAAAAAACCTACCACAACTGCAGTTTTGGAAAGGTTTTGGTTACCAGATATTCGTGTTTGGTTTATACTTACGTTTTCATATTTGCATATATATACATACAAACATGATATCCTTGTCGCCTAGAATACTCTTCTTTAAAATGGTGAGGTTTATCCCTCACATGGACATGAATATATCTCCGTGCTTGGACTGCACTGAGAAAATTTTAAGGGAATATCTGCACCTCCATTCTTTTCCAGTGGTGTGAATGAATATTACAATAGTTCAGTGGTGGTGTGAGGAAGGTGACAGTGCCCTAACTATACACCTGACAGTATTTATGATTAAGCTAGTTCTGTTAAACAGTTCAGTCTGTCATAAAAACCAGATCATCATTCTGAAGAGGTTATACGAAGTGTTTTATTAAACTGAACAGCAAAAAATTTGCATTATTCATCACACTGAACACCCAAAATGTGGGTTACAGCAAGCTAATATACATTTGGATGAAGCCATATTTTTTAAAAAACAAATTTATTTTTCTGTTTTGCTCTATCAAGAGGCATTATATAGATCTACCAATTGCCACAGCATGTGTTCCAACTATATTTTACAATAAATAAACACACAATTGAGACCCCCACAATAAACTATTTTATGCTTCTTTTTAAGTGGAGCTATCAGAATAGAATATATTTTTGTGAGGATAACCTACCTGTGGGACTGAAAACTGAATTTACTTTAACAATATGTCTTTAAAATGCTCTCTTACAATCTATCTGTATATTATTCTAGCCAGAATGGATTTAGAGGACAGAAATTTGTGATTGTATGAAATCATTTCCTACCTATAATGCAAAAATTATTTCAGTGTGTAATATAATCTACATAACTAAAGACCAGACAGGTATTTTGCTAATCTAAAAAATATTTTGTCAGTCTTGAGACTTTACAGAGGAACTGAGTATTCAGAGGAACTTTGAGTTCATTAACTGGGAGAAGGCATTACTTACTTTTTATACAGCAGCTCAAAACCTTCAATTCGAACAGTCTTTAGGGAGAAATTCTTTACTGTGAGGGTGCTGAGACACTGGAACAGGTTGCCCAGAGAAGTTGTGGACGCCCCATTACTGAAGGTGTTCAAGGCCAGGTTGGGTGGGGTCCTCCATGGGCTGTGTGGATATCTGCTCCACCGTGGCCTTCACCGTGGCCTGCAGGGGACTATTTGCCCCGGATTCTGGAGTGCGTCTCCTGCTCCACTGACCTTGGTGTACACACTGATGCTTTTCATACCTCAGCCACGCCCTGCGGTGGGTGGTTGGATCCGGCTGGAACCGGTTGGATCCGGCTGGAACCGGCTGGGGCAGCCCGGCCTCCCCTCACGGAGCCCCTGCAGCCCCTGCTGCTGAGCCCTCAGAGCCCACCCTCAATATAAAGCTCAACAAACAACTTGCATTATTTAAGTGTGAGGAGCCTAAGAAACAGTAACTCAAACACCTCAATTTACTTCTTTTCAGTAGAGTTCCATCAATATATTTCAATTCCAATGTCTCTTGAACTAGACTGATTTGCTGTGTTTTTTTATTCAAATAAAACAACACTCATGGTTTTACTACACCATTTTTCCATTACTTACTAGAGCTTCAGGGCCTGAGAAAATTATGGTCTCTCCTAAGAACTGTAGCCTCTGTTACAAGTCAACAGATCATTTTTTATTATATGCTGTTCATTTTCATTTTATTCAGCCTAAACTCAGACTGTCCTCAGAGAAGACTATCGTTTTCCATTTACTGTCCTGGGGAAAAAAAATTAGGTGCCATTAGTGTGAGTCCCTTTAGCAACACTTCTGGCTAAAACTGAACTTGCTTGAAAGAGATCTCCATTTGTATGTTTTCCTAAAACATTTCCACTGAGTCATAAGGATCAGAGGCAGTTTTGCTTTAGGCTGTGAATGTAAGTAACAGCACTGAAGAGGAGCCACTGAACCCCCGCACTCAGATATGAATTCTTTCTCTCTCCAGAGCACTTTGATTCCAAGTTGAGATTGTGCCCAGATTGTGAGCATAGCACATGAAGAGGGCTACCACCACCTGTTTGAGACTCCAGAAAAGCAATGAATTCATTGAAACAGGTTAGAAAATCTTTGCTATGCTACTGATTTACCCAAAGTCTTCTCAAATTTGCAGCAGTGGGACATTAGTCATACTGCTGATTTCTCTATTTCTTCAATCCATTATAGTGATTTTCAATCTTTTAGGGCTCTTCACTTTAACACAAGATGTTGAGAACATATTGAGATGAGGACTGTGTGGATTAGATAATCTGCAGGTTCTTTTCTTTTTATTACAGATACCTGCTGTGGAAGGTAGTTAGCTCATGTAATCCCTATTCTTCTGTTGAATCCTTAAGAGAGGCATCATCAACTAAAAGCATCTTCTGTTCACTTCCCTCTGCTACTCGGCAGTTGCCCCAACACTGACTGATTCAGGGGTCTGGGAACCAGGTAAGACAGAAAACAAAATTACATTGTCTGCCTCAAATGCACAATCCCAAGATCAGTAAATTTTTGAAGGGAAATGTAAGGAAAAAGTTTTCTATTGATTTCACTCAGAGCCACAATTTGACATTCTTTGCTTCCAGTCAGATTTTCAGTATGATTGCCTTATACTATTTTGAAAATAACATGTATAATGCACTTACAATGGTCATCAGAATGGTTAAGGGTTGTTTTCCTCTTAAGCCACTATTTTGAAGCCTTTATAAATGGAAAATTATTACTTGCTTGGATGACCTTTCTTGAGGCACATTTTCAATGCCAAGGTTATTTCTTTTCCTTAACTGAAAAAAGGTTTGATAAAATTAAATGTTTCTGGTCTAGAACTATCTGAATGGGAAAAATGACAGTTTCATGCTTTGGAAAAAATGTTGAGATGCTTATTTACACTAAGTACTGTGAAATGACTTAATTTTGTCTTCAAATTTGTCACTCACAGAAAAGAAATTACATTTTAAAGGAAAGCTGTTTAAGGAAAAAACCTTTTTGCTTGATAACAGCTTAAAGAGCAAGATGGAACAGGTCCCTCAGTTTCTAAAAGAATCCAAATATTCTTTATTGACATTAAATGACTGTGCATATATATGCCTTAAAATAAGTTCTTTATATTATATATCGGTTTGTGGTAAATTTTCCTGTTGTATAACTTTACAGCTACTCATTATATAGAAGGCAGAGCTAATAAGAAAAAATAAATGGTTTTGAGGTTATTTTTCTTCTTATAATAACTTGTCTTTTGTTGCATATAACTATACTATGCCTAAAACATTCACGTTGAAAATGCCTGACCCATCCTCAGAACATAATCTTGTTCCTGTCCTAAACAGTGACAATTATGATCATTTACTTACGTAGTGTACCTTATTACAACTGTTACAACAAATTAATAAAGCTATCAATTGCAACAGCTACCTCTGTTCTAGCGTTTCCTAGTTTTTGAGTTTCCTACTTTGTACTTCTATCATTCTTTTATGAATCTGCTATGTTTTGTGCTTAATCTGACTGGACATTAGAATTGCAAAGCTGCTATAAATTTTCTTTAGATTGCTTTTTTGCATAGTACTTTTTAGTTCATAGAGGTCCCTGGTGTATACAAAACCTTAAAATGTGGCCTGGAACCATGTGGTAAGTTACTTCAGCTAAAAGTTCTCATACTGGAAGTATATGATAAAAATAACAGCAAGATTAGAAATGGTTTGGATAATATAGTTTTAACATCTCAGCTTTGCATTGCTTATACATGCACTAAGCATCTCATCTTTCCCTGTTTGAAGATCCTAATTCCACTTCGTATGAACAACCCCCATCACACTTTTTTCAAGTTTCCTATTTTTAATGGAATAATATCTTAATCCTGCCTTAATTCTTCAAAGTTTTTTCTTCTCTTTAAATTCCTTTCAAATTATGCATTTTCCAATCTCTGCCACACTGACATATCTTTCTATCTGAACTTACTTTCAAGTGACAAAAACACGTAACTGAAATTCCATCCCATTAAAGTCAATGGAAGATTTGCCATTGCTTTTAGTGACTACGCTGGATTCATCTGTAATGCATGCAAAGGAAAAATAAACACCTTCATGAGACTTTTGGAAACCTTCTTCCATCTTGCATAATGTCACCTATCTCCATGCCAAGCCATGTCTCATTTACCAAGATAAGGCTAGCACAGTTTTAGCACTAAGTATATAATGGATTTCAAGTTTCAGAGAAGCAGTGTTGCTTAATTCTGCCAGTAAAGTACCTAATCCATCTGCTATACATTTTATAAAGATATGAAATGACTGTTTCATACATACCACATGTTCCTTACAAATACATAATTCCACATTTAAATGCAAAACTTCAGTGAGAGAAAAACAAGTTCAGACTTTGGTTTTGATCACTCAGATTTTTCTACTGAAATGACTTTGATAAGAGTGAATAGCTTTTCTCTGAGGGAAGTATAATTTTCTGCAGTATGCTTTGACTCGGAAATAGCGAAAAAACCAAAAGACTAAAAAAAGAATCATTTTAGTTTATCCAAGGACCATATTCAACAAAGCAGCTAATCACATGCTAACATTGAAAACATAAAGGGCAGACATTCAGAAAGTTTGGTGTACTCAGAAATACTCTGATGAACAAGGGGCACAGTGTTATTATAGCCTATTTTAATTTATACACAGGTTATTATGGCCAAAGAAAATGTCCTATGATGGGAGTTATTAGTCCATGCCTGTTGCAATAGAAAGTTGGCAACAGACTTAGGGCTGTAATAATAGCCATGAAATATGCAGTTCGGATCCAGTTTTGAACTGCATTCAAATAAAGCAATTCCTGGTGGAGAAAATTGTGAGTAATTTTTCTGGTACCCGTCTGTCAAAGGTACTGTTGCACTATTCCCAAAAACATAATCACTTCTATGTAAATGACAGTATCCACATTGTAATCACTTATTTTCCTATTTATTTCCTTTTTTCTGGAAAAGACACATATGATATCCTCATAGCTGTATTAAGTTTCCTATATTCTACATGACCATTATCTGTGTTTTTAAATCATCTCCAAGTTTTGTTGTATCAAAACATTTTTATTGATGTAATTCAATTTAGACTCACTATAACAAGCTTTTTCAGGGGAATAAACTTAATACCAGGCTAAGGTGCTTCTTGAACTCTAGAGAATTTTCTGTAATAGACACTCTATTGTGGAGCTATTTTATTGATATGATTATCACCTTATTTTCCTTTGCAAACTCATGCTTTATTCTCACAAAGAATGTGTCAATCCAGTGAAACTCTCATTAAAGCCAACAGATCAATAGTGTTTACGAAATTCTGAATAGATTCTTAAAAAGTCACAAGGAAACCCAAGTCTGTTGCTGACAGAAAGGTTCAAGTTTTTTCCCTGTAGCTGAGCCTAAAGGCAGTCAAGACAAGTTCTCTAGTTGATATGAAACCCTCTGATACTGTAGAAATGCTTGAATGTATAGGAAGACTATTTAAACAGTTTTGTTTTACTGCACTGACGTTAGCAAAGTCCTTTTGATGTAAGGCGAAGCGCAATCAACTTCAGTCACAGGCAAGAAAAATATACCAGAAAATGTGCCATGTAAGCACCGGCATGGAAGTGTTGATGCATTCAACAGTGGTTTTTCACTTAGTATCTTTGGGCTTTAACTTAGCTTTTGGAGGAGGAAGAAGGCTGGACCG
This sequence comes from Ifrita kowaldi, assembly GCA_013398055.1. Taxonomy (NCBI): domain Eukaryota; kingdom Metazoa; phylum Chordata; class Aves; order Passeriformes; family Cinclosomatidae; genus Ifrita; species Ifrita kowaldi. The sequence goes on from VZRS01011859.1 coordinate 120,103, forward strand.
AAAGCATCAAAATTCTGTTGACTATGGCCAATTGTTGTGCCAGTTTAATAACCGTCTGTATGACTATGTTAGACAGTTTGTTTAAATGGGATACGCAGGAACCACTAGATCTTTCTGTATTTCATCAAACAAATTCTATTTAAATACTATGAATAAAATTGTTGATCCTCTTTCACGCACTCTTTTTTTCTGAGTAAAATATGTGTGTTTTTTAAGGCGCCCAATCTTTCAGAGGCTCTCAGCCCGAGACAGCAGGAAGCTGGGTACAAAACCATGAGCCCTATGATTAATTTATGACAAATCTCTACTAATAACAGGAGTTTAAAGCAAGTTACAGTAAGCTGGGAATACTCATGCCACACAGTATTTAAGGACTTCATATAACACCCTGGATTCTGTGCATAGCCAGAACACAAAGCAGGGTGCAAACTCTTGCTTGTGCACGTTAGTGGCCTAATTCCTAACTTCAGCTGTGCAATCTTGCACCCTCAAAGCACTAAGCAACCTTAAGTGTAAGCACTACAGCAACTTCCACAAGTAATATTTTGAAGGTGTTAGAATAACCAGTGTTGCAGGCATCAGAATCATCTCTTTGATGTGTAGCTCACCAAATTTTGCACACAAGTTATTAGCAGGGGCTGGGGCTTTCAAAATCGATATTATTACTGCTCTTAGAATTTGTTTTTCTGTGTCATTTTTAATATCTAATAATCTAGTGTGAAAACTCCAGTTTGATTTTTCAAATGTCCTTTATATTGTTTTTAACAGTTCTTCTGAAAGACTACTGTGACAGCAGTTCAATAATGAGGTTAACCAGACATGGAAAGAAGGTTTTCAAAAGATAAGAGAATCATCTTGGATTTTTCATGGAAGATCTATGTAATCAGATGAAACAGAAAAGGAAGAAAAAGAAAATCCCTGATCTTAGAACTTGGTACTAGAGTACCAGGGAAATATTTTGCATTTTAATTCACATTTGTGCTGGTTTGGCTAAAATC
>VZRS01011860.1:0-13293 GCA_013398055.1 Ifrita kowaldi
AGTCTTTCAAGGACAGGCTGCTCGGGTGTGAGCATCTCTCTCCATGGGATCACAGCCTCCTTCAGGCATCCCCCTGCTCTGCTGTGGGGCTCCTCCCTGGGCTGCAGGTGGATCTCTGCATCCCCATGGACTTCCAAGGGCTGCAGGGGCAGAGCTGCCTCATCATGGGCTGCACCACAGGCTACAGGGGAATCTCAGCTCCAATGCCTGGAGCATCTCTTCCCCCTCCTTCTCCACTGACCCTGGTGTCTGGATGGGCTGCTCCCATCACATGTTCTCACTTCACTCTTCTCTGGCTGAAATTAGAACTGTGCAATGATTGTTTTTTTCCTCTTCTTCTTAAATATGTTACCACAGAGGCACTACCATCATTTCTAATTGGCCCAGCCTTGGCCAGCAGCACATCCACCCTTGGAACCGACTGGCTCTGCCAGACATGGAGGAAGCCTGTGGCAGCTTCTTACAGACGATACCCCTGCAGTCCCCCTGCTAACAAAGCTCAGCCATACAAGCCCAATACAACAGGCTTCTGAAATGTTTGAGAAAAAGAAAGAGCCCAACTGTCCCTCTGTCGCTATCTCTCAGAAGTATCATTTTACAATCTAAATCAGAAAAATTATTGAAAAGGTAACTGTTGCTAAGTTTCCTACTCATAAAATTTGTCTATTCCTTTTGCTAGACTCATAAATGCCTGTTAAACTCCATGAAATTTTGTATCAAATAATCAGTTGACGGATCAGTTGACATACCAGTCTCCCAAAGGAGGAGTGTCAGATCAAGAGATAAAGTTGCAGTAACATTGTTCTCTTAATCAGTGCCTTTTAAGTACAGGCCATTCTGACGAAGGGGAATATGACATTTACAGAACCATACGCTTCAAGTAGTTCCTCTGCTTACAAGAGGTCAAAGACATGCAAAAACTGTTGCTATCTTTGAAAGCTCATTATGTTGATAATAGAACTAATGTAAACACTGTTGTCCACTCAAGTAATCTTAGATAACTTGTGTCAGCATAGACAGACCTTCAGTGTGGGGGTGACAGTAATGGAGGGTGTTTTTATGTTTGGGAATTTTTTTTAAGCCATAATCACCAAAAAGGACCTTAGAACAAAACCTTAAAAGTAGCTATGCACCGACGTACCTTCTCAGAGAAAGCTCTGCTCCTCAGGGACAAGTTATTCTGGGCAGAATCTGGTACAAAACTTGGTAAGTATTGTCTGCAGTTTAAAGGCTGACTGCAACATCTTTCCCTTTCCCAAAGCAATTGAGATTTCAATTCCTTTCAACACTTGATTCATCCTTTATGTCCACATGCTTAAAGGTTAGCTGCCTGGAAATCAGATGGAATCTAAAGAGCAGTTGTGACGTAGAACCTGTGTTCACGTAAGCTTCCTGACATGCTCACAGAGTATCTGAGCACTCTGAATTTCTGCCACATCACCACACTAAAGGCACAAGTTGATGTCACTACAGAGCTAAGCTACTGCCAAACAGAAAAGAACCACTTTCCTATTTGTAGCTTCAGCAATGAGTTCCCCCTCATTAGGCCTTAACAGTTAGTTAAAGAAACTAAATAAATCTTGCCTGGGAGTAGTGGTGCAACTACTTTTGTGCTCCTTTGTGCTGTCTGTCTTCAGGGACAGGCAAGAAACAGCATGCCACTGGTGGGTTGAGGAAGGAGCCAATAAGTTGTTTTAAGTGTCCCATCAGACCACTGCCTGGAACCAGGGCCCAAGCTAAAACTAATGAAGCCATTATCCCTTTCTGTGGCCCTACATATGCTGACCAGATAGAGATGGTCTCTTGTAAAAGAGGCAGCCCTAAACACTCCTGGCCTAATCTTTTCAGCTTCTGGTAGGAAAATAACTGCTAAACAGCAATGAAATATTCTTTTTTCCCCTTTGTTATGAATTTCATGTGATTTAGCAGAAACTCTTTCACAATTTCCTTCATATTTCTGTCCTTGTTACAAGACCTTTTCTGCACTTTACTAAACACTTATCTTAGTGGTGGTCCACTTTTTCTCTGACCCTCCGTTCTCTTTTTCTCTCTTCATGGAATCGTAGAACAGTTTGGGTTGGAATGTGATATAGTCCAGATCCTTAATATAAGGAGGTAATATTTCCCTGAATCAAGTTGCTCAAACTGCTGTCTGACCTTTCCTTGAACAACTTAATTTGATATACATCACTTACTTTGGATATTCACCTTATTTAATATTTTCACTGGATAGAGATCACATTACCATGATGTGCAATACACAAACTGCAAAATGCATGTCTGGCTGTAACAAGGTAGCTAGAGGGTTTTTTGTTTCTTTGGTTATTTTCTTTAACTCCAGTTACCTTCAGAAACAAATACCAGCAGAAATTACCATGCTACACTGTTCAGCTTTTAAAAAATACCTGCCATTTTGATCTGGATTTACATAAGGGAGAAAGAAAATAATTTATTTTTCACTTCTGAAGTACAGCTCTTAATCTAGAAGACTTGATTTACAATAATGAAATAAAGTATTAATAAAATCAACCTCAGAAGGGTACATTTTCCAGAGTAGCTCTTTAGGCTTAAACAAATAAAGAGCTGCTAGATACTCTACAGAAGCTACGGTTTGTGAAACTATTGCAACACACACATTTAGAAAACCAACACAGCACTTGGGGCACATGAAACAAGTGGGAACATCCTGAGGGAATTTTCAGTGCACATTCAGAATCTTTTGTCATCATGGACATAACACATGAAATTACAGCAGCAAGTTGCAGAACATGAAAGGCATGAACATTATTCACGCCTTAATAATCAACATTCCAGGCCAAGAATAAAATTCAGGAGCATACAGCTCTTCCTCAACTGATGTGCACATTCTCCTTCTTGTGACAATATTTTACAGTGGGAGAAGAAAAAAGGAACTACGTTTTGTAAGAGGCACAAATTGCACCTTCTCTGCCTCTCTCATGACAGTTCAGCCTTTTCTAAACTTTAAAATGCTACCCATACACTTGTTCTATTGTCAAGATTTCTCTTCCATGATAATTGAGCTATTTTCCCTAATTTAAATAAAACCTCAATTTCCCTCCAAATGTACAAAGTTACTCAACTTCTAGCTGAACCCCCCCTCCCACTCCTGAATGAAAAAAAAGTAATTTGTGAATTGTCAAATGAACATTTTGGCCAACAGTCAAAAAGATTCAACATCATTCCTATACCTGGCTGTTCAAAATATGGACATTCTGTCCACTGTGACACATCATCTGATGGTGAGATTTACCCTTCAATTTTTCAATTACTATACAGTCCATGATAACCAACAATGAAAGGGCTGTTTGGCTTCTTACAGGTAAATCCGGTCATGAGGCAATTCTGGCAAGTCTTCAGAGGTTTCTGAATGAGTGCCACTTGCCCTGCATTTGCCTGGGGCTGGTTAAACCTCTCCACCCTCGCTAGGGTGCCATCAAAGGCCTTCAGGGACCAGAACAGCAGAAAATAGGCGTATCCCAAAATGACTCCTGGTATTTCAACACTTGGTAGCTATGACAGTCAGAAAAAGAATGTCCTCACTTGCAGCTTTTATGTAGTCCCATGCACATGAATATGCAATAATGTACAACTTTTCCAAACCTGATGAAGGCAGTGAATCACACTACCTTCTTTCATGGCCATCATCCACACAGGTAGCTACTGTTTCCTATTAAAATACTCAAAGAAGGTAAAGAATAGGGACACAATTCAGCATCTACATCTGCTGTTTACCTGTTCTGATAGGCTGCCAAACTAGCTCTCTGTATTTACTTACATGAGTGTTAGCATTCACAGCAAAATCTCATCATCACTCTCAATATGAGTTCCAGACTATTTCACTCCAGATGTCCAGTCTCCACTGGACAACTGCACTGATTTACAGGTGAGTATGTGGATTGTCCACATCAGCATTTCAATCACCCCAGAAACACCTTTTAGTGCTGGGTTCTATGACCCCATTTTTCACAACAGGGAATGCAGGGAGCTATGGGTAACTGATCAATCTCCAAAGGCAACTTCTCCATTCTTTTCTTCATCACATCGCAAACTGTGAGGCACAGTTTAAAAGTCTAGGGTCCCTTTCTCATCTCATCAACAAGAACTTCCAAGGAGTTATAGCTATACCCATATTTATCCTGCAAACAATCCATTGAATTAATTTGGTTTTGCAGAATTAGTTATAAATGTTAAAGATGGTGCCAGTACAAAACTGACAGAAAAGTTTATGCTATGAAACATAATCAAGGTTGCAGCAAATGCTCAAGGGCTCTATTCTGGTCCAGGTATGTATTTCAACACAGCTGAGCACTGTCTCAGGGCTCAAGAGAATACCATGGCTGGATAACCAAATGGTGAGCCAGTATATCCAGAGTCATGAACTTCTCCCTGATACATCCAGCACCCAGATACAAAGATGAGACCAGGTATGCCAATTGGAAAGCTGTTCTAAGTACTACAGGTGTAACTAGTAACATCAACGTCTTTTTCAGTAGCAGATCAAATTCAGTTCACATGTGTGAAATTCACAAGTTGGGCAGACCGATGCAAACTTTATGCACTCTACAGAATTTCCTGATTTCAATGGGAGGTGAAGTAATAAAAAAAAAAAGGCAGACCAAAAAAGGGACTGATGTGAGCTCATTCTTGAACATAAGACTATCTTATAAGATATGTTTAGCGGTCTCCCCAACAATGTCTGCTCACAAAAGAGCACACTTAGATGGGACATTGTGACATTACAATCATAAAATAGTTTGGGTTGGAAGGGACCTTTAAAGACCCGGTAATTCCACCTTCCCTGCAAAGGGCAGGAATACCTTCCACTAGATCAAGTTGCTGAAAGCTCCATTCAACCTGGCCTTGAACACTTCCAGGGATGGGGAAGTTGCCCACAATTTCTCTGGGCAACCTGTTCTTCTCTTGGCAACTTCTCTGGGCAGCACTGCTCCAGTGCCTCATCACTGTCACAGAAAATAATTTCTTTCTTATCTACCTTCTTTCAGTTTAAAGCCATTAGCCCATGTCCTATCAATTATGAACAATCTTATTTGTTTAGAGAAAGTGCACTTCATTGCTTAAGAATCGAGATGAGAATTCAAACTGCAATAATCACATTTCCTTGTAGGTTTTCTATTCAGACATTCATTATGAGGAAGAAGAGACAATAATTACAAACTAGTTTATAAAACAGAGCCTGTAAACTGACAAAGTATTATGTTTCACCATCTAGTTCTCTTCCATTTTCTGTTACATTTAAACAATTCAGACTGTCTTCCACACTGTTCACAAACCACATCATGCTTTTGGTCAATGTTACTAGGTATTTCACTGAGTAGCTAACTTCCAGATCATCTACCAGCTGCAAACCACAGCTAACAGTGCACCTGTTGCAGCTCTTGGCTTATGGAACAGTCATACCTCAACTTTCCACTGTAATAAAAATAAACACCAAAAAGCTAAGCCAACAACATAGTATACATGTTTTTGAATAGATGAGGCTGAAAACCTGTCCCCTGTGGTTGAATAAGGTTTAGGATAACAAGCTTTTCCCCTATTTAATACATGGATAAAATATGCTTCTTTGAAAAGAAGTATCATATTGTTGTTATAATGCAAAACGAATGCAAGGCTATGTGTATTTAAAACACTGAAAAGTGATCATCTGCTCATTAATACTACACTGATGAAGTTCTAAACCCACTGTGACAACTACCAGGATCCAGGATTTAGAGTCCACATGCCCTTACACTAAATCATGTCCCTGATACCATAATTATTAAACAGGATGCTCAAGTTGCAACAATTGAGACATACCAACACGCCTCAGATTTTTACAACTTTTTAGTGTAAAATACGCAGTGTGTTGGGATTTTTCTGGTGAGCAGTTATTCTTATGATTGCATACTATTTAAAAAAATATTTTTTGTAGTTTGGGTATTTGTAACGTAAGAATATTGATCTAAATGGAACAAATTACAGTGAAAAATGCTCTCAAATTAGAGAAGCTGCACTTATTTGGTGCAGGTTTCTATAGGATTCACACCTGTATCAGTGAATGCATTCAGTCTTTCATCATGCTATTTTATCTCCCACAAAACCATAGGCGTAGAACACTGAAATTGCTGAAATAACATCCTTCCATTTGCATTTTTTTCTTGTCCATTTTTATTCTGCTTGAGTTAACACCACTGCTCCAAATTCCTCTGTTTTTGTTCCCACCATGACATATTTACACAGAACCATTACAACCCCTCCCACACATTATATTTTGTGAAGATAGCTTTCTATATAAAGCAAAAAGATGTTTCTCTCTTTGGAAATGCTGTAGCTGCTAGTCGGAATTCTGAAACAAAGCTGATCTCAACACCATACAGAAATAGAGTCTCACCAAGTTCTCTTGTACCAGCTTTTACTCTGCCCCTCCGTACCAAAAAAGTAGGTGATGGAAATTATCTGAAGAAACAACCTTTGTTTTCTCATATCCACATCACAACAATGGGTCAGTTACTGGGGTATTGATTATTATGGATTTTTCCCACCTTCTGAATTTTTGCAGCTGAGAAGATTCCAAACTATGACAATAAGGATGATCGTCTAATCATTCAAGATTAAATCACAGCTTATTAAATTTAATTCCATTTCAATTTTTCCAGTATATAAGTACTATACACTGATCCTGCTTAATACTGACAATGCCTTCAGCACAAGGCACCACCAGTCAGCTTGGATATGAATCCACTAATTCTAAAACACAGCACTGCTGTTTCAACAACTGTTGCACATGAAGTAAAACCATTTGACAAGCATGCTATAAAAGAAAAATGGCAACTAATGTCTTACCTTGTTCTAAGAGCCACCCAAGCAGCATCAATGTCAGCATACAGGTTCTTCTCTGTTGGCTTTCCAGAACTTGCACCATACCCAGAATAATCATATGAGAATATGTTGCAATTAATCCGTGAACCCAGTCCTATATAAAAGCTGCTCATCTGACCCAGGTCAACAGCATTTCCATGTGAGAAGAGCAAAGTGTACTTGGCATTAGGCGAGCAGCGCACAAACATACAGGCAATTCTGTTGCCTTTACTTGTTCTAGTCATGAAGCACTCAATGGCATCTTTTTCTCTAGAAGAGTATTGCCAGTCTGCTCGCTCTGAGAGATGTAAAGTCCAGCGACTACCACTCTCATCACACATAAGTGTGTATGTGGGATCAGGAGGTAAGAATGCCAGCTTGGAGGCAATTTTCCCTGGGCATGGTGGGCAACAGAACAGGCAACACAGTTCACTAAAGGAAAGATTATTCATCTTCTAGTCTGAAACAAGAAGAGAGAATGGTATCAGTTTCCTGGTACAATCTGACATTAAAAAAAAACCCCAACTTAATAAAAAACATAAACATAACATCTCTGGAAAATAATGCATAATTTCTGAATATTTAACAAAATAAAGACTTAAATACCTATTTTTTTTCATATAATATCTAATTTGCTACTATTAGTTACTTTGCAATGAGTATATTATTAAAGAGGAGTGATAACTCTCAAGTCCTGACTGATATCAAAAGTAAAATACGATTACAGAAAAGAACAAGTGTGAGTTTTGGAATTTCTTTGGAGGAAAGTAACTTCCTCATCTTAAGACATTAAGAAAAGTGTTCCTCCCATTGACAAATACATACGTTACAAAGAACAATTAAAATACGTTGCAGAGTTGCAGTATCCTAAGGCTATGCAGATTTCTGCAGCTAAAAATCACTACAGCATTTCCTAAATACAGAGAATGTGCATTGCAATCACGAGGTATGGGCCCCTGCAAGCACTATCAGAAGTATGAAAGGTGCGTGAAGGTCAAAACTTAGAAGACAAAACAAGATGATGCTTCTGGCTGAGCAAACACTGTAGAGCTTTGGTACACTAAAATGTAGCCATAAACTTATCTTTGCTCCTCATACTTGCTGATATAAATGTTTCCAAAACCTCCAAAGAAATTCTTAGCTGTATTGCACATAGGAATTGGGATTGTAATAATGACAAAACTGGGGTTTTTTTCATGCTTTAAGAAGCATATCCCAAACTAAATGCTCTATCACAGATATTTGTTAAAGCAATATAATCTATAGTACCAATTCAAAGCACTGGTTTTAACAGTGGGGGGGGGAGAAAAAAAAAGGTAAGCACACCTACACTAAAGCAAGCTAGGTAAAGATACAGTTAGTTGCCTTTAAAGCAGATATTGTATTCTCTTAATTTAGAGCAGGGAGAAGGGAGCAGGAGGAAAAATCCTTTGTTGCAGCAATACTTTTTCTCAGAGATAAGAAGAGCAACGAAATTTGACAAGTACCATGCTGGAAACCAGCACACCAAAGATAAGCATTTACACTACTTTCCTTGTGTTAAAGCACCTGACATTTCATCTTAACTTAAACAACTTTTTCATACCAAATCTATCTGCAGGTCTCAAGTTCATCTCCTCACAGTTCCCTGTGAATATAAACACTTTTACAGTTTCACATACTGGCTTTGACTCAAGCTACAAAAAAAGCTGATTTCAGTTGTCTACAGTACCATGCTGTTCCAGAAGTATTTGGGTCATCAAACAACAAAATCTTACTGCTAAGTATGATACCTAACAATATTTAGATATTTCAAATTTTGTCCTTAAATATGTACAGAAGCATAGTTCTAATGTGTAAATTTCTTTTTAAAAAGCTTCAACAACACTGCTGCAAAAACACTTTAACATATATCACAGAAAAACTACCAGTATTTTGGATATGAGTGGTCTCTTTCTGGTGGTACAGTATGAATGCATACTGCATAGAATGTTACATGGAGCATACTTTTAGAGCAGCAAAAACAGGCACAGTGAGACAGTCTGACAAACAGCATAAGCATTCTTGGACTACTACAAAAAAGGGGCTGCTGCAGCTAAAAGTTTTCACCCTAGGTCTCTAGTTTTCTTCAAAACAGAGGGAAACCACAGATGCTTAGGAATGGGATATCAACACCACCAGTTCGCAGGAAATGGCAGGAAGTACTGATCAGCTCTCATAAGAAGGTAGATAGGCTCTTAAAGAAGGTCCTGAATAAAAGACCATATTCCTGCCAGTTGAAGTAATAATAACCTTGTGTATCGGCACAATTAGTCACTCAAATTTGGAATAGCTCATCCTTGTCAGATGAGATTATGTGAACATTAAGTTTCATTTAGACCCATAAGCCAGGGTAAGTGGAAGGAGTCTATGAAGGAAGTCTGCGTATTAGGAAAAGGTTTGGACTCTTATGCATAGTAAAAATCCTACTGTTTTTGGGGGTGGGGGGATGTTTGTTCCTTCTTTACTTCTCTTATAATTATGAGCACCAAAGAAACAACTTCTTCCACCTCTACTTAGTAAGTTTATGTTCACAGTCCAAAGAAGCTCCTGTGATTCTCCATGCTTTTTTTCCCAGTATTTATGACCCAATACTCAAAACCACTTCTATTTCTACCAGAAACTATTAAATGGATCTGTTCCAAGTGAATTTTCCCACCTTTTTGGAAATGCTGAGGGCAAAGTTAGATAGCATACTTTCTTCTAAGGGGGGTGATTATTATATTTTTGTGAAAAATTTAAAAGAATACATACCTCCAAAAGTGAGATATAAATAGCTTGTTCTGCCCAGGAACAGCAGATTGCACTCTATACCAACATACAACAATAGCTACAGAATTTCTTATTTCTTCCCAATCTGCTTGTCAGAAAGAATTAGAAAGTTTACATGATTTGTAAGTATAAACAGGCCAGCAACACTACAAATATGAGCTCACTCAAATTTGCTATTTGTCGAAGTTATTTCAGAAGACTGGAAGCTGGCCTGTGGGATTCACGCACAGGGCAGTACTGCAGTAAACCACAGTGAATCAGCTGATGTGGTGGTACTGTCCCCCAAGATGGCTTAAATGTGCTAAAAAAGGGCTGTCACCAGATACGGCAAATGACATGCTAAGGACCACACACGAAGTGTTATTCCTCTTCTGTGCTAGACTAATGCAGGCCTTATATAACGATCTTTTAATCCAATGGAAAAATATGCCTGCTGAAACTAAAGATTCTGATTCCGGAGTCATTCTCCAACTAAATCATGGACAGCAACAACTCTTTTCTTTAAAACAAGCACATGCTACTTTCCTCACTCAGAAGACCCAAGAAAAACAGCAGGTCACTAACTGAGCCAATCTGACACAAAACACCTACTGAACTTCCACAGAATAGTTCCAACTAAATGCAAACAATGTTTCTATTATGCTGGAACTGGTTTGTCATTCACTGTGATGGATTGTATTCACATGAGTGTGTGAACAGGCTGGATGTGTGCTTTATCTGGATTCTTAGTGAAGCTGAGGCAAAAACAATTCCGACCACAGATTACCTTAAGCATACGGTTCCACAAGTACAGATGAGTGACTTTAATGGGACTCATTTGACTAAGATATGTTGTGAATACCTAAGCTACAGTCTAACACCTTCTGAGCGTGTATGATGTAAACCTCTGTGCTCATTACAGCATCATCAGATTCTGAGATCAACACATCCCAACAACACAACTATCTCGCCTTCTAATTAACTTTTCAGTAGTAATAAAAATGCCAGTGCTGTTCTGCAAACAGTTCCTACAGCCGGTAGGAAAAATATACTAACAACAAAAAGAATACAATAAAGAAATATACATCCCCTTTAAAATTATGCTGCACTTTCCATAGTAATTAAGTATGAAAATTCTGTGGAATAAACTGCAGAAAACTCTTCTATTGCAGCAATAGAGGTTAAGAAATAAAACAGACCCAAGCTGTATCACTTACCCCTTCTGGGATAGCTTTTAAAAGGAAGGCCTGAGCATTTTATCAATTTTATCTCTTTAACTTTCTTATGAATAAAGACCTAACATATAAAATTACAAATGTAGAACTGCCCACAGGCAGTGATTTAAATTCATTATTTGGCAATTAGCCTTCTCATAAAGGCTGACAGAAGGGGGGAAATGTCTATTCAATCTTAAAGCACACCTCTAGTATTTATCTTGTGATTTCTAGGATAGCACAAATGTAGTCTTTTCATATAAGCAATTATTCCTGTTCTCCTATCTCTGTATATCATAACAAGAAAGTGGAACCTATTACTCACATCTTTAAGTATTTCACTATGTATTAGTCTCAAAAGCAGCCCAACCCTTGCAAATACTTATCTTGAAATCTTATATTTACATTAAATATAAATTATTCTAATTGTATATTTAAATTAAATTGCCTATTTTATACGAACTATTCACAAGAACAAAGTCAAACGCATAAATATAGCTGCTGGTTTGGAACTTTAAGTGTTGTTCAAACCATAATGGGCAAGATATTAAAATTGTTCAGGTTTTTTTTGTTTGATTGCTGTTTGTGTGTATTTTGGTTGTGGGCCTGTTATTTGATTGGGTTTTTTTCATCTTTACTGTTCATTACATACAGCTGAAACAAGAAATTCTAAAGCATTTTCCCTTACACTTCCACTGAACACAATACAATGAAAACTTGAGTTCAATCCACTACTGAAGTGCCCATATTTATTTCAACACCTACGTTAGATTAAAAATGGACAGAAGGATATGAACATCCTTTAACTAGTTCAACAGTTAAAGCAACAAAAAGTTTAGTGAAAAAGAAATTATTAGTGTCTGATTAAGTATCACACAAAAGGATTATGAAAATATTAAGAAAGAATACACAATAAATCCAGGAAACAACACAAAGGAAGTCTATTCAATTATGAAAAAGCTACACCAAGAAATACTGTGAAGTAACTATTTAAGGTAGTTTTCAAAGAACAAAGCATGCTACATGAAAACAGAGAAGTCTGATGGAATCAAAACTTCACTTTGGTTCATTTGATTCTAAACAAATAAACCCCTCTGCTAGTCTCATAAATTCTAGCTATCTAAACTTACATATAGAGATATTATTTGTCCTCTGTTAATTACTTTGTATATATCAAAACCTAATGGTACAGCTGAAAAAAGAAAGGGAGTACAGGAAACACTAGCTGAACAATCCAGACATTCCTTACCACCTGAAGAACAAACTAAATCTCTAAAGGTTCCAGATAGACAACTGCGGGATTAAGTCGATTACATAATGCCTTGCAAGCTCCAAGCAAGGCTGTGCACCCCGGATCTGCTCTGCTAACACCATTGGCCGGTGGCCGGCGCGGAAGCCCCGCTGTGTTTCGGCTGCCTTAGCCCGGCGTCTCAGGCGCAGGCCGGCCGGCCACCAGCACCGAGCTCCGCCCTCGACACCGCTCTGCGTTCAGGCGGTGCTGATTTCCGCAGTCATGAACTTTCCTAGTTAATTACTGACCAAATACTTTAAATTTTTATATTAATAATACCTGAGAGCAATGCTGAGGCCAGCGTCACTCCCACCCTCAACAGCAGAAGCTGAAGGAATACATTTAACCAGACTGGCGGGAACTAAATCAACTCCTCAGGTGTCGGCGTCTGAAAAGGGCTCCGCCGAAGTCCACAGCAGTGCCTCAAAAGCACTGTTTAGAGCCGCGAAAAGCCAGACTTTAACAACCGTGTCACAAGTCAGGGGCCCGTTTCCAACAAAGGAGTCCAGGGCAAGACCACGGAGACGGGAGCGCCGGGACAGATCGCCCACAGCACCGGGGCGCCCTGAGGCAGGCGACAGCCGCGGAGACCCCCGACCCCAGCGACACAGGGACGCGGGCGGGAGAGTGGCCGGGGTCGGCAGCTTTCCGCCCGGTTCGTGCTGGGGACCGAAGACCCTCCGCCCGCCTCTCTGAGGAAACGCCGGTGGCTGCCGCGGGCCTTTCCGCTCGCCCCAGGGGCCGCCACACGCCCGCGCCAGGCGGCGCCGACGGGCCGCGGGTCCGAGCCGGGGCAGAGACACGGACGGACCTGCGAGGAGGAAACAACTCGCCCACACACCGGGGCAGCGGGTCACTCGCACACCGTCCATCCCCGCAACGCCGGGGGAGGACAGCCCCTACCTGCACCTGGCGCTCCGCTCGGCGGCCCCGCGCTCTCCCGACTGCCGAGTCGGCAGCGTGTGGGAGCGCCGGCTATGCTGAGTAACGGCGCGGCGGGAGGCGGCCGTCAGCGCCCCAGCTCCGGCCGGAGAACGCGCGGCCCTGGCAGCGCTGAGCCCGCCCCGCGCAGCCTCGAGAGCGGAGCCGGCCTCGCCTCGCTTTTAGACTGCACCGGCGCGGCGGCTGCCGGGGCGGCCGGGG
>VZRS01011860.1:13381-131921 GCA_013398055.1 Ifrita kowaldi
CGGGGGAACGTGGCGCGCACGCGGCCCCAGCGCCACCAGAACGCGCGCGCCTTCCAGAACGACAAGTACGACACCAGCGCCCGGTGCAAGGTAGGCGGGGGCGGGCCCGGCCCGCCCGGGGGGCGCGGGGTTGTCCCGGCGTCAGAAGCCGGCCCTCTGGAGCCGCGGGAGCGGTGCGAAGGGTTTCTTGCCAAAGCATGGATAGGTTCATCTACAGCCTCTGAAGCCGTGTCCTGTCCCTGTGAGGTCTGGTGCCAGGTCCTGAAAGGCGTCGGGATCGCAAACAAAGTCACGCGGCAGTGCATACCGAGGCACCGTTTTAGTGATGGAGTTACGTCTGGGCCGGGTCCGCCCGCACCAGAGACAGTGCTGCTAAGAGAGAATCGTAACAAGACATTTCAGTCAGTTGTCACTGTGAGCAAATGTGTAGTGTGAAACTTAAATCATACTTATGGCATGAAAGGACCTAGTTAAGCCAAAGAATTATTAAGAGGAAGACTGAAATAAAGCACTTACATTTGTGCAGTGAGTGCAATAATTAAAGGCTCCATGGCGCGTTATCCATATGACTTCTTGAAAGGTGTTTGGTCTTCTTAAGGTTTGGGACTAGTGGTCATAACTCAGACATCTGGATGTTTTGAGAGTTTAGTTTGAACAACTTCCCCCCATCACACATATAAATATCCAGCTTCAATTTGCATACTTTTGAGACAACTTTCATGCATACTTTAATTTATTTTTTAAAAAGAGGGGCTCTTCTGATTAGTTAGATAAAAAGATGTCTTCAGCTAGTCTATCGTCACTTCTGCTACAAACGTTATCATCTTCACTCCGTTGTTTCAGAAGACTCTTTTGTCTTTTTTGGTTCTAAGGAAGGGAAGGGAAATGGTCTGCAGTATATTCTTGAAACACACTCTGTGCTTGTAGTTTTGGTAACATAATACTGGGAAAGGGCTGAAGAACACGCAGTGTGTCTGAGCCATAACGCCACCAAAGTGGGGTGTTTCGTCTTGCAGGCTAAACCGAGAAGGTGAATAAGACAAAAGAGAAGATGAACAATCTAGGAGAGCTTATCTGGTGCTATTTCTGTCATATCAGTATCCGTTTAACTGAACTTGCCTGGGTTGTCAAAAAGAGGTGGGAGGAGGGGAACATAGTAAATTAAAGCCTTGATGCCAAAGAGGGAGGTTTGGGCTTTTTCTGAGTTTGTTTTGGTTGTTTTTTTAGTAGTTGTAGGACTGGTTCTGCAAGTTGAACAGGCTGCTTTCCTAGGATTCTAAGCAGTGACAGTATTATTTGCTGTGTGAGTCACTGCATGACCTCTGATAGGAGAGTATTTTCTGTCTGGGTGCAAACATACGCACACAAAAATATCCTAGAGAGTTGGTCTATCAGTAAAGTTTTCAAAGAGAAGCTGAATCCTGGTATCAGTTTTGTAACTGAAATAATCACTTCAATACCTACATGGCTGTTTTTCTGTTTTTCTTCTCTTTAAAAATATTTTATATCCTGTAGAACTCGCTACACAATATCATGCACTCAAATAAATATATATTTTTTTAATGTAGCCAAGGTTTGCTGTGGACGTCTACTTGTCTCTTTTTTCTTTCCGTTTCAAGTAAATGATTTCTTTTCTCTCTATGCCTGCCAGTTCATGGAGAGGGCTGAGCGTGTGGAAGAAGCATCCTGAAGAACGTGCTTCCTATTCTGGGTTTAGATAATGTGTGGTAAGGGGAAGGATGCATTCCTTTTTCTTGTGGCATTCTGTCATGTACAAATTCGAGTCCTAAGGTATCGTCATATTTTTGGCATGATATTCCCCAGTTTAGTGTTCCCACTGAAACACTCGAAGCCATGCGCCACTCACTCACTGACCCCTCCCCCTGCCTCTCTCTCTGCATAGCCCTGGAGAGGAGAATTGGAGGCACAAAAGGCAAAGATCACAGGTTCAGATAGGGACAATTTACTGGAAACAGCAAATGAAATAAGAAAATGAACACTACCAGCAACAAAGCCATAACAGTGTAGAAAAGATGATTCACACCCAACTGCTCACTGTGTGGGACCCCTGGCGGTACCGGACCACACCATGCTGTATCACCTGGAAGGGACCCCGACCCCCATTCCTGGAAAATGATGTGAGGTGGTGTAGAATAACCTTTGTGTCCTAGCCCTGACCCTCCTGGCTCCTGGAAAAATTAACCCTGGCTTGGCCAGAGCCAGGACAGGGATACACAGGGGTCATTATAATGATGACTAGCCCCATTTCTGCTGTTTGTGAAATTTGTGAAGAAGTTAGACTAGCAAAGGTAAAGTGGTGATTAATGTCATAGTTTAGATATGGACTATGCTGAATGATGACAGTTTTGCACCTCTGTCTTTTGTAGTCCTGGGTGATCAGATGTGTCATGGATGTTCAAGGTGTGATGAGGAAAAGGAAGAAAAAGTAGAAATTCTATCACAGGGACTGATACAGGTGTGGGGCTTACTCCTTTCTACCTCTCATTGGCTCAGTAGATCAAAAGAATGCTTAAAGCTCCTCAAAGAGAGTGGATCTCCTGTAAATCACTGTTAAACATATGGGGGTGTTTGTATTTGGCCTGTCTACTGTTGTACACTGTCCAATGCAATACTATCTTGAAAGGCTGCAAAATGCTTATCAGCTTAAAATTTGGATCCTGCTGCTATTGTGCACTGCATTAGCAATGTTGATTATTTACTACAATAGCTTCAGGTTGTACAGTGGGTGGAGTTGAGGTAGTTAATTATGGTGTTACTGCTGTTTCTCTCAGTGAAGCAGTATCTGCAGAGGAGATTGATCCAATAGTATTTTGACTTTTCTTTGCTGGCAGTCATTATCCAGTTGGTTTGTGGTTTTTTGAAATGTTTTATGCTCTTTGTCTGACACTGACCGTGTCATCCATTTTCTAATCTTAAAGGCTACAGGTCTGATTACTTGCAGAACATGCTAGAAGATCCATCTCTCTTTCCTCTAATGATCAGTCATTACTACAGCATTGCTCTGAGATAGGCTTGTTGAGGTGAAACATCCTTGCAACAAAGTACCATGCCTCTCTACTGTATTTGGGAAACAGCCTACGACAATGCTGGAAAAGTTTGTATCTTAGGATGACCTGAAGAAGGAATAGCCAGGACAGGGTAAGACACTGTCTTGTTAGTTATTGAATCTTGGAATTTGTTTATGGGTGTTTGCATTACATGGTGTATTCCAGAAGAGCTCTTTGCAGCATCAAGCTGATTAATATACATTATGTTATATGAATATACATTTTATGTAAAGTATATTGCATAAGTCATCATGGAAGCTGCAGTAGTTCTAGAAATGAAAGCAAATATCATTCAATGAGAACATTTAGAATTCCATTCTAGTAAGATGGTAAACCACAAAGTGATTCATATTTACACTCAAATGACTGATTTGTTTCTCCGTTTCTTTCCTTTCATTAAGTACACCCAAGATGATAATCCACATTTCCCTAAATTTCAGGGCTTGTTAACTCTGAACCTCAGCTATACCACAGTGTTGATGTCAGTTACTTTTTCAGCTGAGTGCCTGGATAAATCACTTGTTTTAGTGGAAACACTGGTTGAGACTGTGGGAAAGCACTAGGAACAGAACAGCTGAATATAGAGCTTGAATGCTGAGTCAATAATCATGTTTTGAAGCACAGAAGGGAGATAGAGATAAACCAGTGGCCAACTGGAATTGTTAGATAACCATATTGCAGTTTTTTTAGATTATGTTCTTGCTGTAGCATAGAGTAGCTTGGTGGGCTGAAGTCTGGTCTCTAACCACTCCTGTTACTCTGGGTTCAGAAGTACATTCAGTCTTGGGTTGTAGTCTTTCATGTAGGGAAAATAGAAGTAAATATAACAGCTGCTCTGGACTCTAACCCAGCTCCGGAGGTGGGGCAGAGAGTGAGAGAAAGAATGTGTGGGTAGGTGCAGGAGATGTGTCTGGTGTGTGTGTGTTTATGTCTTTGTGTATTTTCCATTCTTTCTGGGGGAGATGGTGAGAGTCCTTCCAGTGCTCTCTTAAATGCTATCCATATGTTGCTTAAATTTTGAAATACATTTGAAGAGAAAATATCTGTAGAAAAAGGAATTTAAAGTAATACTGATACAATATGTGAGCAAATGAAGCTCTGTGGGGGACAGTTTCAGCCTGTGAAATGTGTATTAGAACCCCGAAATCTGGTATCTGTTTGCTCAGTTTCGCATTTGTCAGTCTGCACTGACCTGCTCTAACTGCTTTACAGTCATGTGCTGGAGATCCTGTGGAGGAGGATTTGTTTTCCTGAGAAGTTAGTTGTTTAGAAGTCCTGCATTCATCCATGTGCTGCATTCATCCTTGCTGATGGAGGCAGTGTCACCTGTGTTTCTGTTTCTAAACAAGGAAGTTTATGGGTGGCATTAACATTACACTCATTTACAGCAGAATAGACCACTGATATGCGCTCAGTAGCAGGAATCTGCTTTCAGTAGAGGAAATCAAAATACCCATAGGTTCGCACATAATTAGAAGCTTACAAACAGATGGCGAAGCTTCTTTGAAGCCCTGTCATTACATCTTGCCTGTGAGCACTTTAATGCTAGTTTTAGCTAGGGATTATTTTGTGTGCCAACTTAGTAGGTGTAGGTGCATTCGTTTACTTTAATACATTCTGAACTGCTTTTAGCAGGTTGTTAGGTGATTTAATATTGGGTTACATGAGCAGAGGATATTGGTTCATTAATGTACAACTGACTGTGCATATAGTGTGCACATGAAATATTTTGTGGCTTCATACTTTAAGACTGTTTAGGTATGCTTGTCTTGCATAACTGTAATTTCCCTGGAGAATGTATAGACATGCTGTAAGCACTGGATGAGTTGCACTTGTCCTTGGAGCAAAGTACACTAAAGAAAAGAGAGAGCTATTGACTAAAAGAGCATAAAGAAAACCCCAGAGAAACTGCTGCTACAGAAACGGAATCTAACATGTTGGAGTTGTTTTCACACCAAGAAATTTATTTCAGACCACAAGCACTACCTCTTATTTGTGTGTGAGGGCCTGACTACCTGCATAACAGGTGGGTAGAAAAGTTGGAAAAGAATAAAGAGATTTACAAGCCTTGTTCAGGTTTTTGTGTGGGTTGTTGGGTTTTTTTGTACCCTTAAGGGAAAGCAAGCTATTAAATGGGCAAAAGAAAGAAAATATGAGTATGTGGAAGCTTGAACAATATAGAAAATACATTAAAAAGTAAGTATTAATAGGAAAAGTAAGCAGCAGAGGGGTTTATTTTATTTTACTGGTGACTTCCCCATTCTAACTGGGAACTGAGAAACAAAAAAAGTTTGTCTTCCAGTTTATTAAAAGAACTTCACTCACATGTTTTTTAGCAATTTCAAAAATCTGAAAAAACAGATTATTCAAGTCTTCCATTAGGGACAGCTTTCTTTACTTCTTTAAGTTTGCATTGCTTTTGGAAGTGGTATGTTACAGGTGTTTTTGGCCAGAGGAAATACTGAATTAAATGTAAAAAACCACAGCAAATTAGAAACTTGTTTTAGTAATAGTACCATTTAAATATCATACTTTTTTTTTTCCTGAGCAAAATAAATCTAAAAGACAAACACAAGTTAAACTCTGTAACTACTTTCTTTACATCAATCCATCGTTCTCTATTGACTTTCTAAACCAGCTGCCTGGTAGGGTTGCAGAGTCATAGTCTCTCTTGTATTCAGATGTGCTGAGCCAATAATTAATTACAACACCCCATATTGAAGTATCAAAATTGAATAAAAAATACAGGAAATTGCTGAAGAGGAGGAAGATGCTGTATGTGTGCCCCTTAGAAGGAGAAAATTAGAACTCAAAGCTGTTGTCTTTTTTCCAGTTTGTGACCCTCTGAGCAGATGCAATGTGATTTCTTTATGAGTAGCTGTGTAAGATTTGTGGTCTTATCATGTTGAAAAGTCCAGGCATCTTTATGTCTGGATCAGGATGTGTAATGTGATTTTTGACACACATAAATGTGATTATAGAATCATATGATGTTGAGAGGGACCCACGTCTGTCTTTTATCGCTGACGTACCTAAAGAACCTTTTATTTCTTACCCTTGATGTCCTTTGCCAGATTTGTTTGTGTCAGTACTTAACTTTCCTAACCATCTCCCTGGCTCTTTGGACGATTTCTGTGTATTCCTCCCAGGCTACTTTTCCCTGCTTACACCTTCTGTAAGCTACCTGTTTAAGGTTCTCCGGGGAGCTCCTTGTTCATCCATGCAGGCCTCTTGGTTTTCTTTCTTGATTTCCTCTTTGTCGGGATGCATTGCACTTGAACCTGAAGGAGAAAACCCTTCAATATCATCCAGCTCTCTTGGGCCACTCTTCCCTCCAGGGTTCTATCCCGTAGCACTCTACTAAGGAGATCCTTGCAGATGCCAAAGTCTGCTCTCTTTTAGTCCAGGGTAGTGATCTTCTTCCCACACTCCTCACTGCCCCAAGGACCTTAAAATCTGCTGCTTCATGATCACTGCAGCCCAGGCTGCCCTTGAGCTTCACATTCACCAGCCCCTCCTTGTTGGTGAGAGCAAGGTCCAGCACAGCACCTCTCCTTATTGGCTCTTCTATCGCTTGGAGAAGGCGGTTGTCATCAGTGTATGCTAGGAACCTCCTGCATTGCCTATGCCCTGCTGTGCTGTGCCTTCATCTTTGGCATCTTTGGATTTTGGGATGGTCAGTGTTTCAGTTTGACTGAAAAAAGGAAAAGAAGAAAAAAGAAGTGCATCACTGTGTGATCATTATGTATTCTGGAGCCAGATGGTCAGAGTATTGGGATGGGGAAGAGCTTTATAAAGCTCTTACATTATAAATATAATAATAACTATGCATATTTCCTTGTTTCATAGCAAATATTTAGCAGAATTTGTAATAGGTTGCCTGTTTGATGAACTTTGCATTTGCTTCAGATGAGAGGTTTCTGAAGTAGTTTCTATTTCATTATTCTGCACTGGGAGTGCCACATGCAGTCCTGAGCACGGCCTCTTGCATTCTGAGTGCCTTAGGCATTGCTGAGCCTGCCCCTGCATGACGAAGTGGCTCCTGACTCCAGCCCCAGCCAAGGATGCCGTTTTCATCCAGAAGGCTAGCTGCTTCTTTGGAAAGACAAGCATCTGCCTTCAGCTTAAGCTACTGCAGCCTTTGGATGTTCACTGGGTTCTGCCTTAGCAAAACTGAAAATAGCTGTGTTAATAAATGTGTCCCCACCTGGAAAAACAAATTACAGTGTTTGTATCTTACTCCCCTCCTGCGTTACCAATCGATGCAAGTCAGGCAAGTGAGAGGGAGCCCTGGGAAGTTCAGGCTAGTTTGCCGGTTGTCAGAAGCTTATGTGGGCTATACCGCTTGGAGCCTTACTCTGTGCTGGTCAAGCACTGAAAAGAAGGCTTATCTTTGAACTGCATGAGTTTTGAAAGACTGAACACAGGCATTGCTCACAGCAGTTTGAATTGCAAGGTATTGAATTGTGAGATACTGAATTGCCTTTAACAGATATCTGCCGAGAACTTACCAATGATTTTCTTCTGTCAGAAATTTTGCACATTAACAAATTACTAGTATTTCTTTGAAAATATATTTGTAACGCATCAGAACCACAGCTTTTTGTATTGAATATTCAAGCAGTTCGCAAAACCTTCTTTGGTTGGTTTCTTAATATGCCAAGTTTGTATTTGATCATTTAGAAAATAATTTTCTTTTAACTGAAACAGCCAGAAAGCACCACACCTTCAGTTAACCATACCATGGGAAAACTCATACTGGATGTGTAAGTTTAATAAAAAAGGAGACGATGGAACACAAGTCTCAGAGTATAGTTTCACTTGAAAGTAGCATTTCTTCTTCCATATACGTTCTTTGGAATAGGATAAGATACTGTATTTTTAAAGCTTGGCTTGCTTTTTTTTTTTGTCTTCTGTATTGAAGTAGAGCTTTGTGGATAATAGGAAGCTCTTGAGGGTCACAAAAGCAGGAAATCACTTCAGAAGATTCTGTATTCATAGAATAACCTTTTCCAGTTTATTTGTGGAAGAATAACATAAACTGTAATCCAGATTAATACAGAATCACTCCTTTTAGGTATGGTAAGAAGTAGATGTGGTTTAAACCACTTCAATAATGCAATGTTGATGTGGTAGCCATTTTCAAATGATCTTAAAAAATACGTACTTTATTACGTGCTTTTTTTAATTGCGAAATTTATGTTTTTAAATTTTTGAATGAATGTGAAAATCCATGTGATAGGTAACATTACTGCTGGCCTTCTTAGATAGAGAAGAAATAAAATTAGGTTGACCGTACAAGGAAGTTGCTTGTTATTAAAGGTAAGAGTGTGGTTTGGTACCACTTCCCATCTCAGAATAACTTCTCTTGTGCAAATACTACTGTCCAGTTGACATTTTATATTTCTGAGAAAGTTAAACACAAAGTGTTATAGGTGATAGTCAGGTAAATTTTTCATTGTCTTGAAAATACACCATGGTTTAAATTACCATTTTAAGGATTTTATCTCAG
Source organism: Ifrita kowaldi (assembly GCA_013398055.1). Classification (NCBI taxonomy): domain Eukaryota; kingdom Metazoa; phylum Chordata; class Aves; order Passeriformes; family Cinclosomatidae; genus Ifrita; species Ifrita kowaldi. The sequence continues at coordinate 21,962 of VZRS01011860.1, forward strand.
GTACAGAGACCAAAAGTATTTTTCATAAAAGAAGGCTAGGATTAGAGAGAGATTGAATAATTTGACTGCAAGTAGTGTGCGGATTCTACTTCAGCGTTATGTGGGAAAAAGTCCTGAGACTAGTTAAACTATGTAGTATAGTGATAGCTTCAACAAGAGTAAGTTACGTGCTAAGTCTTGTAAGGTGTCTTCTTTGGACAAAAACTGTGTAATTCAAGGCTTCTTTCTTCTTAAATCCATTTTGTGAAGTGTCTAGAGATGAAAAGAATAAAATACCTACAGTAATCAATTATCCACAATGTAATAACATAAAGAAGTACTACTATTAAAAATACTAAAATAATAATAATAGTAATATTAATGTAGTCTTTAACCTCAAGGTACTCTTTCCATTGAAAAAAATTGCTAGACATAAATGTATATTAAATGCTTAATGTTAATATCAAGCAAACATATTTATAATACTGTATTAATCATATGATAGGCAGAAATGCTTTCTAAGCAAGATTATGCTCTCTACCAGAGGAAGTCGTCAATGTATTTTTGTTTTTATTTATTTATTCAGAAAATAAATGCTAAGCTTCATGATGGAGTGTGTCAGCATTGCAAAGGTATCTTGGAGTGGCGAGTAAAATTCAGAAAGTACAAACTACTGACAAAACCTAAAAAATGGTGAGTGAAGATACTTTTTGTTAATTGTTGATCGTGTAGTTTGTGAGCTTTTGGAAAATACTCTGGCTTTGGAAACTCACAAAAGAAGCTGCTATGATGCAACATTTTTCAAATTTGGAGTCTGCAATGACTATATGGGCAATGTTAATTTTCTAATTAGTAAGTCTTTTATCTTAAACTTTTGAAGAGAAGACACAGAGGAAAAGCATTTGCTTCCCTCTTTGCTGTTAAAACTGGTTGAACTGTGGACCCATAAGTTTCCAAGACCATCAGTGTGTCCTCCTGAACAAAAAGTCAAAGCTGAACCTGTTGTAACCTGATTTTCTTAGTCTTGTTTCAAGTCTGTATTAGAGGGATCTGCACATCTCTTGACTTCTGTACTTCACTAATGTTTGCAATACATGCATTTCATTACCTCTTAGCATGTTTGCTCCTTTTCTGTAAGAAACGATGATCCTAAGTAGTAAATGTTGACATTGTTTGCGTACAGTTCTGTATTACTTGGTTTTGTATAACTGTATAACTGAGTTGGTATTTTAACCTATCACAGGCATATAAATTAGTTTAGTTATCTGAGGCAGATGCTTTCTGCTTTCTTCTTAATTGCTCAGTTGCAGAGGTCCTTACCTCCTGTGGGGGCAGGCACAGCCGGTGTTTCAGCAACGAAACACTGAACGCAGAGAAACCACAGCTGGGCTGTGGTGCACGGTACAGCCGCGTTTGTCACAGTAGCTGGCTCAGCATCTCAGTGTTGCTGTCAGTTACAAACTTATGAAATACTTACGAACTGCTTGAAGAGGTTCTGTGAATGTGTGTGTGCAGTTCCCTGAGCTGATAGTGTATTTTATTTTGGTTTTCAGTACATCAAAAGGGAAGAAATGTTTATTCATAGTATATTCCCCACTTGTGTAAAGTTTTACTTTTTAGTATGTGAACATACGTGCAACAGGTATTTTGGTGTTAGTAATCAGTTTCACCCTTTTGTGTAAAAAAAAAAAATTATTAGGTAGAAGCTTGCTGAATAAAAAATAAACATTCTGGATTCTGGGCATCACAGATGAAGCTGGGTTTTGTGTTTTTTTAACCCCTTCTCAAATAACTATGTGCATCCTGTTTTTTTCCCCAAAGGGAAGAAAGCAGGCAAAAACCCCATGTAAATCAGGGAAGCACTGGATGTAGAAAAAGTGACATTGTAGAACAGCAGCTTGTAACAGAATATGTGATGTTCTCCCTCATATTTTTGAACGAGGAAGTTGTGCTTCAGAGCATTCTAGCTATACAGGTGATAATTTCTAGATTTCAGCAGTGCAATGGCTGGGTGAGCCACTGTTCTGAAAGGACAAGACTATGAAAATTTTCAACAGATGAAGCTTCTGGGTGAAGTAAAAGCATACTAGACATTAAAATGTGACTATTTAAAAAAAATAATGAATTCTTTATATTGCAAGAGATGGGAATGGAGGACTTCTCTGTACCTCAACTTATTTTTAGTTTTTTAATGTCTTTAAAATTATGAGTGTTAAGTACAACCACAAGTTTTCACTACTTTATTTCGAGTAATTAATTATTAGAAGTTTAACTATTTATAAAAAATTATTTAAATCTGCCTTGCACTGGTAGTGCCCCTGTTTGGTATGACATGCCAGAGGAGAACTTTTGAGGGTGTAAGAACCAAGAAAATGGCTTTCAAGACAGCAGCATTACATGGGGTGTATTGTTCTGGGTTATGTTCTCCAGATGTACAAGACTTTAGAACTGTCACCTGAATGTTAAGCCATGGCATTTTGGATATTGCTAGGTCTACAGAGTTTTATCATATTTTTAAAAGGAATAGCCCAAACCCTCTACCTTATTAGGCTGGGTTTGTTGAGAATATTGTTCCATGCAGGCTTGTGTTCATAGAAAACAAAGTCTAGCCCTGACTCAGATTATAGTGTGAGAAGTTCAAGAGGAAGTCATTGCAGTGTTTGAACTGAAAGCTTTTTATTAAAGTCCATGTACTTTTTTATGCCATATACTACTTTTATCATTAAACCAAAAGTTATGCAACTTTTAAAGTAAAAACTACCTACTGAATGGATGGAAATGTTTCTTTTGTCAAATATAAAAATCTTGATTTAATGTTTCTTTTTCAGTACTTGTTTTAAAAATACTTCCTGAAAAAGGTAAGGGAGGGCAGTGAACGGCAATGATTTTGATAGTGTTACTTGATTAAACAGCAAGTGTTTCATTTGAAACTGACTTAAAACATGTTGTTCCTCTTTTGTGGAATGTGTCTATATTGTATTTGAACACAGAACGTATAGTAAGTGTCCACAGTATTTTTTTAATCGTGTTTTCTTTCTCTTAACAGTGTGAAGTGCCTCCAGAAGACTGTAAAAGATCCTTATCATATTATTTGTCGACCATGTGCTGGTAAACTAGAAATCTGTGCTAAATGTGGGAAACAAGAAGAAATAGTAATTCCGTAAGTAGCTCATAGGATACATGGTTTCAGTCCTGCAGTGTTTATTCCCCTGGTAATAAACCGTGTTTGGAAACGGCTGAGAAGGTGTTGTACTTTATGCCATATTCTCAGTAATCCCAACAGGAATCAGTGAGAGTCATTTTCCTCACTTTCTTCAGGTGAAACTAGGGGTGAAATGATTATTGATGTTAGTGGGGCTGAGCCAAAAAAAAGTTCTACTTGGATAAGACATTTTAACACCAAAGGGTAAATTGCATATCTTCCTTAAGAACAAAGCACTTCAAAACTCTTGGTGTAGAGCATCATAAAATATGCATAAGCCAATTTACTGTTCGCATTTTGTCTGCCACTTGATGATTCAATTACTAGTGAACAGATGAACCAAACAAGGACTGATAATTGAGCACAGTTATCACAGTATATTTAGCAAGCTTTTGCCTTTTTTATTCTTTTACTTGAGTTCTCTCTTACTGAGCATGATACATGAAACATTAATTTACTAGCTTGTGACAATTGTCCAGCAGTTGCCTCCTTGGTCAAGCTGTTCAAATATTTTTCTTTCTTTACAGTCTCTTCTGTACTAAATACTGTACTGCATACTTTACTGTGTTTTACATCCTTCCTTCCTATTCAGTGTGAAATAACTTTAGGGACTTTTTTGCTGCTCTTCTACTTTTTCCCACCTCCTGCCATCTTCTGTCTAATATTGTGATGGAATGTCGGGAGAATATTCTATCCTCCATCCCATTCTTGTTTAAGTTCCAGAAGTGGGTGGTGGTAACATCTCTCTTGCTTTCTACAGGATTGATAAAGGACAAGACAGAACTGAGAGTGAGACTACCAAAAATGGCCAAGAGAGCAGTAAATTGAAGGATGAGCTGCAGTCTGATACAAAATTCAGTAATGCAGACAGTGATGAAGATTCTGATGTGCTTGAAGAACGATTTAAAAGTATGAATTTTGAATCAACAGAGATCTAAAAGTTTGTGTTTATACAAGAGATGATATGCAGTCAAATATGGTAAACCAGTGTTTGCCTTAAACTGCTCCAAACCCTGATTTGACATCTAAGGTCCTTGTATGGAAATGTTGGCACTGTGTATAGTGATGCTTGTGGGGATTTGTATTAATGAACATTTTTGTGTATTAGGAACAGAATTTCTTTGAAAACAAATTCTATCTGTAAGCATAGTTATTTATTTCATACATGTAACAACTTCCTGTTTTATGGAATAAAGCCTCTTTGTGTAATTGTGCGGAATTCAGTATTATGTGACCATCGGAATTATTATTGCTACTTGGAAGTCTACATGAAACTCTAGAATAAACTCAGCCTTGTCATAAAAAGGAAGAGCTAAACCTGTTGTAATGGTTTTCTGAAAGAAGAACTTGCAACATTCTGTCAATGTGTCTCCGAATGGGGTCTTACCCTTATGCCTGGGGGTTTTTGTTGGTTTTTTTTTCCCACAAAAACAGAAACAAGTGTGTAAATGCCGTCACCAGTACAGTTCATGAACAGTTAATGCTTATTTACTATGTATGAGTATGTATTACGGATTTGTAATTGTTGTTGCTACCAAAGTTTTGTAAAGAAAAAAACCTGCAGACTGTTTAGAATTTCTCATAACTGGTCTCACACTTTCTTTTCCTTTTCAGAATTCAGAGATTCATCCGGATCTGATGTAGTTTTCTGTGATATGAAAAGGCTTGCATAGTGGAGTGATGCTTATAGAGTTACTCCCTTCCCAATTTCTATTCCAGTGTTGATTAGGCTGTGCAAAGAACTTAACTGAAGTTTATGGGATTCAGGATGGTTTGGTTTCTTCTTCCTCTCTATATTTAACTGACAGTATATGTATACATTAACCTGTGACATTGTGCTATGCCACATCTGCTTTGGTGCTTTGCCTGAATTACAGTAGTGAGCATGGAAAAATTTGATTCTCAAACGATGTTTTTTAAATGTCCTGTGAGGAAATTCATCTCTGAGATTGTTACCCATCCCTGTCCTGAAGTGAAAGAAATACTGAAACTTAATCCTTTGGGATTTGCAGATGGGCACCCCATGTCTGTCCTGTGAAGCTGGAGAACACCAAGAGGTGTTTAGTGGTGGAAAAGGAGGTTGTCAGGTGTGTTCAGAAGTGTGGATCTGAAGGTCATGTTTCACTGACAGATAAGTTCTCCCAACAGGACAGCACTGACATCTGACTTAGTGCCACATCTGTCATCCTGCTAGTTGACATCAACAAGGGCAGAGTAAACAAGGAATATCACACACACAGAGTGCAGATGACCAGGTAGGAGGGTGGGTAGAGGGAAGTTAATTAGTAATCTGGATTTAGCTTCAGAAAGGGTCTCTCTGAACGGGAAACCATGACTGTCACCAGAAGTGAACTTGGCTTTTGAAAGTGACATACGTATGGGAAATGTTCTTCCACTTGCAAAAAATTATAATGGCCTAGTCCTTTGTCAAAAGGTGAGAGGAAATCCTGGAATGGTAGGAAAACATGTCATGGAACTGGCAGGTGCTGTACAATGAGAAAATAAGGGGAAGAATTCTCTTCTCATGGTGGTGACACAACCTGTCAGTACCAGGAGCAAGCAGAGCGCCGCAGATAAACGATGTCTTGCAACACAGTACTAAAATGTTTGTACAGAGAGAAAGTCCTCTGAAGTCTTCATGTCACTCCCAAAGCTCTGTTCAGAGTTGGTACTAGAGCTGATGAAATTTTGTTGTGGGTGAGCACAGCTGCAGTGGTGGCTGGCTGGTGTTAGCCCAGCCTACCTGAAGACAGTTTTTGGTTCTGGCAAGCCTTCTATCTTGGGTTGTCACTGTGGCCGAAGGATATACCGCTGGAAATAATCTCTGGGACACCATTTAACATGGTGGTTGTGAGTCATCTTACAAAATGGCAGCTTTGCAAGGGAAAAGGTGTTTGCATTTTACTGAAGACACTTCTGACATGAATAAAAGGAACAGCTGTAATTTTCTTGCTTTATTTTGTCTGAATTTATGATATATTGGGAACTGCACTAAGCTGTGATATCTCAAACTATAAGTTCTGATTGTCAGGGGTTTGGGTTTTTTGTTTCTTTTTGAGGAACTTATTTAACCGAGGATTATGCAGGGGGAGGACCCCTTTAAATGCTGATCTTCAGTAAAATCATATACAAATGAGAGTATTTTTTAAAAAGGAAGGAGATTGAAAGTCATCAAAGAGATTTTTGAGAAGATCTTCAGGGTAGTCAATTAATGGAATGATTTTTAGAGTTTTTAAGTGAGGTTTTGAAAGGTTTCTACTCCCTCTTTCACAAATAATGCATTTGTGTTTATAAACGTTAAAGGAGAGGAAATAAAAATACCCCAGTGCCTGCAGGGTATTGAGATGCAATTTAAACAGTATCACTGATAAAGGGTTTCAGGATTTGTCTGGACCTTGCGGTGCCTTACCAAATACATTACTGAAGAAGAAAATGCTAGATGTTAATAATTAGTCATCTGAAGAATAATTGATGCATCACAAGTGATGCAGTGATGTTGCTGACAGTTGAGTTCCTGTTACCAGGTTGCCCTTAGGAGTGTCGTTTGGTGTGACTCGACACTGAAGTAATGAATGAGATAGTGGACTGCCGGTATGTGTGAGGCAGGCGTGCCAGATGATTCTTACTCCACAGGGGGAAATGCTCATCATAGGCGGGAGCTGTCAGAACTCATCACTGTTGACTGTACACATTTCTGGAAATCAAATTCCCATGCCTAAGGATTTCTTAAGACAGCCTGGATTCATTGCAGTATGAGGAGAATCTGGTATGGATGCGGTGCTACCCCCCAGCATAATTCCTTAAGAATCTTCTCTGTCAAAGTTCACAGGCATCTCTGGGATATCCTATCATCAAATGTTTTGAATGATCAGGTGATGCAAAAAATATTGCCCAATGATTTACTTCCAGTTTTGCATGGGCAAGGCTCTTCTATTCTTGTCTTGGCTACTGATTGCTCTGTATTCCTCTAAAATACTGAAATAATACCAGCCTCTGATGGTTTATAGAACTACTGGTTAATTAAGAAAAGTACAGCTTGCTTTCTCCCTATAATGGGCATGTACTTGGATGCTGAGATGCAAATCATAGCATTAGCAAGGAAAATAGAAGAAAATATAGCAGGTCATCAGATGTGAACCACCTTGGAAACTTCTAGCCCTATAATTATGTATATTTTCTTTGTTTAGGAGTTCTCATAAGTAAATGTATGCTGGTAGAAAATGCAAAATTGAGTGCTTGTTGGAAGCATAAGCCTGACTTACAAAGTTAATGAGGAAAGCTTTGTAAGTGACACGGAGAGACGTTTTGCATTATCAGATGTTTAGGGAGCTGCTCACGCAGACTGCCAGCGTCTCACTTAATTCTCCTGCCTACCTTTTATCTGAAAGCTAATATAATTCAAAACGCTTTGTGAAAAAGAGGGTATGAACTCTGCATACATACCTGTCACGCTCAGTGAATTTGTAAAGTAGGATTCCTAAACTTTGAAACAGTTGAAGTGAGCTCTTTCTATGGATTGATGACGCATTCTCAGACAAATTACCTGTAACAGACTAGAAATGAAATATTTGGCTTACTTCAGATAGCAGACTTTTCTGTTGGAGCCCCTAAAATAATCAAGATGAAATCACATGGAAATTTTTTTTTTTCCCTGAAGCCAATGAGAAAACATCTATTTGTAATAATGGGGGTAGCACTCATAATTCAGTCATCAATAAGAAGCTTGAATTTGAGGATATGATAACAGGAGCCAAAGGCATTAAGATTTTACCTGAATCTCTTCTTGCATTTGCCTCTGACGTAACTTTAGAATCCCAAGTTGAAAGGATATGGAAACAAAAAAAAGGCTTATGCCTGTTATAGAATGGCAGCACTCACTTGAAACCTCTCTCTTTGGGACAGCTTGCATTTTTGAGCCTCAAGATTGTAATATCTCTTGACTTGCAGTTTCCCCAATCTTACGTGAACAAGTGTGACACCATGTGTCAAAACTATCTATGAAAAGTATCCGTAGCTTACTTATTACTGTGTGTATCAACAGTGAAACTTGTAGTATTATTGAATCAGTAGGGGCAATGCTACGTGTGTAACAGTTTGGTTTGGTTTTTTTTCTCATAGGCTCTGTCTCCTGACTATTATGTTCCTTTTAGCGTTATTTCGTATTCTTTTTCCACAGCCCCTGCACTGTGGAAGTTGCTAGCCGGCATGAGAGCTGATACAGCCTCTGACTGTCAGCAACAATGTACTGCTCTGGGTTATTCCTAGCAAGGGGAACAGAATTGATGCCAGCGCCGTAAAACAAGCTGCTCTGCTTTGTAGGTCCGTGTTGGGGATGGACGCTATGGGCTTCACCAGACACAGGGGAAGCTTCTACCAGCTGCTCAGACAGAACAACCCCCTGGCACCCACACTACCAAAACCTTGCCGTGCAAACCCAATACAAAGTGGTAATGCTTGTGAGATGTATGTGAAGTGAAATAAAGCCATGGGTCTTGGGGAAAAAGATGAAAAGGCCCTACAATATCTTTTAATAGTATTAGAGGAATGCAGAATAATCTCAAACTTTCCATTTCCAAGGAATAATAAGCCCCATAAAACCAGACTACTTCTATTCTTTTTAGCAACAGCAGATTTACGACTGCCTACATGACAAAGATTTTAGAAGTCTTTCTCTGTAAATGGATAATATTCTCAAAAGAAAATAACTCTTCAGTAGCAGCTTAGTCTTTCTGACAATAAGTTAGTGATGGAACTTTTCAGAAGGAAGAAGCTTGTACCTGCATTACTTAGAGAAAAGTCATAATACAATCTTTATGTTATAAAACTCTAACCTTAGGCTTTAAAAAGATCACAAGGAATTTGCCTAGAAAATGTCTAGAAAGACTCAAGCTGTATTGCCGTAATCTTCCCATTTTAGGAAATTGTTGCATGAAGGTTTAAGCCATCCCAAAGCTATGCAGCAACTAGAACCTCAGAGCTATGGTTTTTACTGTGTTTCAGCAGAAAGTTTTCCTTTCTTTCCAGTTTTTGTACTATCTTGAGTTGCATTTGGGTATTAGTAGTTCTGACATTATGAACCCTCTTTTCAAGAAAGAATTGTGTTTTGGATCACTGCATCTAACCAGTTGCTTCTTTCTCATCCCCATGACTGGGCCTAAGGTCTATGGAGACCAGACACAGTTAGTGGCTGTCTATGTTACTTTAAAAAATCACATTAGCAGCTGACTGGTTGTGAAAAAAGAGCCCTGAAAATGAAACCAAGCCAAACCAAACCCAAAAACAAAACAAAAAACCCAAACAAAAACCAACAAACAGAACCAAAACCAAATAACAAAATCAACAAATACCCCCTGTAGCACTCACCCAGGAAACTGTCAGAAAGAATCCTGTTGGGCATTCTCGTCCCTTGCCACTCCAGGTGCGTGGCAGTTCAGGCCTGTCTCTAGAGGCCAGAATTAAAAACGTGCTCAGCTTCCTCACTAAGCAGAGATACTCTGTGTGCCGTTAACGAGAGCAGAGTGTGTGGTCCTGAAGGAAGGGTAATGTATATGCTTTAGTCTTTACATGGAGAGAACGGCCTCTGTCAAATCTGTGGTGGTGTCAGGCAGGGTTGTCCAGCCATGTTTGTCCAAAATGCCATTTAGAGGCAGAGGGTGGGGGAAAAGGTGGGAAGAGGGGGAAGAGGGTGTGGGCGGGAAACAACTTGTGAATATAGAAGTATGAAAGTTCCCACAGCCTGCACCTGCCTCTCTTCATCTCTGCAGTGTTCAGCTATCACTGTAATGAGCATGGAAATTAATCCAAATAATGAACCTAGAGTGTTACCATAATTAGCCTGACAACAAGCTGGTGTTTCTTGCCCCCCAGCATGTCAAACTAGGTTTTCGGCAGGTTCCAAGGAATGAAATACCTTGTTGCTGTTTGAGACAGCTTAATTTTAGTTGATATGAAAGCAATTTAAATGAGACATCATAATGGACAGTAACTATGCAGTTCAGTACTTCCTCTCCTAGGGCCTTAATGGAAATGATGCAGAAAAGAATGGCTCAGATTAAGAATCCCACTTCTAGAACTGCAGTTAGACCTTCACAGTGAAAAAATACAGAGTTATCACTACTTTACCTTTGTAATTTGATAAGGTTTTTAATGAGATTTTCTTTGGGTTTTTTTGCTTGGGGTTTTTGGGGGGGAGGGTGTGTTTTGATTTTCTTAATATTAAAGCATTATACCATTAGTGACCCTGTTGAGTGTAGATCTTTTCTTCATGGAGCTACTGCTTTAATAGCCATAGCTCTGAGTTTTATTAGTCTACAACCGGGAATGTGCGGTGACTCAAGCCGAGCCAGCAGTCAAGCCCCAGGCTGTCTCACTGCCCCACCTGCAGGACTGGGGAGAGAATAGGTAGGGGAAAGGCTAGAAAACTCCTGGGATGAGAGAAGGACAATTTGGTAAGTAAAGTAAGACTCACACACACAAGCGAAGCAAAGTAAGGAATTAATTGGCTGCTCCCCACAGGCAGGCAAGTATTCAGCTGTCTCCTGGAGAGCAGGGCCCCATCACACGTGATGGTGACTTGGGAAGATGAGCACCATCACTCCAAATGTCCCCCATTTCTCCTTCTTCCCGCCACTCTATATACTGAGCATGCTGATCTGGAATATCTCTTTGGTGAATTTGGGTCACCTGTTCTGGCTCTGTTTCCTCCCAGTCTCCCATGCTCCCCTGCCTTACCATTGTGACAGCACGAAGAGCAGAAAAGGCCTTGGCTCTGTGTAAGCTCTGCTCAGAAATAACAACCACCTCTCATTATGAACCCTGTGTTCAGCAGAAACCCAAAACAACCCTATGCCACCCACTGTGAAGAAAATTAACTCTACCCCAGCTGAAACCAGGGCAGAATGCTGAGCTCCTTCTTAAAAGTAAGAGATGTTACAAGGGAGCTTAATTTACTTATCTTGAGTAAACTATCTTGGTAGTTAAACACATTTTCCCTAATTGATTTGGCATCAAGAAAGTCCAGTGGGCTTTGCGTTTGATGTACTTTAATGAAGAATTGGGTTTGGGTTTTTTCCTTTATGTTTATATTTACAGGAATATTTTGATATCTCATTGTAGACAAGGGCCCCAGATCTGTGTGACAGTTGTTGCTCCAGAGTATAATGCATATATAAATCATCTAGAGTAGATTCACGAAGTCACAGAAGCTCCTTTGTTTCGCTTAGTAAGTGTGAAACTAAGAAAGCAGTGCTGAAAAAACCCCTGTGTTTGAAAATCGGAACATTTGTTTGTCATTGCCAAGGCACAAGCCTTTCTGTTGCTGCTTTTACCGACATCCTTAAGCTTCTCTCTTGAAAAAGCTACCTGGCAACACCAGGTGTCACTGTAACAAAGTGAAAAAGTTTGCTTGCAAGTTAGCTTCACCCTGCTCGGTGACACACCAGGCTGGGTATCTTGAAAGGGCTTTGTTTTCGTTCCCCAGGGCAGGCTGGCCTGCTTTTATCTCACAGACATGCAGCTCCCCTTGGTCTGTGCACTGAGCTGTCACCCCGACCATCTGCACGTCTGGCGAGCTTCTGAGGAGATCAAGGGCAGATACCTGAGCTGGAAGTCCTGCTTTCAATGTGAAGTTTGCTTTTAGGGAAAGCTTAAAAGGCCGTACTTCCCAGCCTGGCTAACGCACCTGCAGCTGCAGTAGCACAAGTAGGCAAGTGCTGGGTTTCCAAAAGTCAGAGCTATAGACCTCATATTGTTTGTTGGCCTCTTATAATGTGAATATTTATGTAATTAGTACACACACACACAAATAAAAATAAAACCAAAACCAAGCAAACAAGTGAACACTGCACAAACAAAATAAATTACACAAATCAAAGGATTACACATTGTTATATTAAGCTCAGCTCATTAATTTCCTCAGAAGTCTTGGAAAATCTGGTGTAGAATTGTGGAGAGAGAAAGAAGCCTAAAAATGAAGTATTGCCATCAAACGACATTTAATCCAGAACTCTCATTTTCCACAGCAACTTCTCAGGAGCACCCCTGAGCTGCTAGTTGAGAGGACATGGAGGTGTGTGTCAGGACCAACACAATTTTTACTTTTCTGCTTAGGTAGCTGAAAACAAGACTAGATGGAAAAGAGTTAGTCTGCCTTCCTGTGATGAATTCCTTCTCAAAAATCATCTGCTCATTTACCATGATGGGCCAGCTATAACTCAGAGCCAAATGCTCACACAGCTGCTTGCTCGCTTCCTTCTCCTGCAACATAGGAGAAGGTAGAAGGAAGGCAAGGAGACCGGTGAGATTATTACAGCTTAATAGAGATGGCAAATAGAGACCCAACCCTAACCATAATCTGAGCCCTAAAAATAAAAAAATGAAGTAAAAAATGAGTGTTGGGGCCGTGCAAATCAAAAAGAGAAATTCACTTGTCACTTCCAGGAGCTGTTTAGCTGTTACCAGAAGAGCAGGGCTTTGCCATGAGTAACACTTGTGGGCTGCTGTGGAGAAAGTCAGCTCCATGTCAGCCAGACCCGATATGTTCACGTACTGAATGTGCTTTCTGAACTGTTTCAATGTCACAGCAAACTCATCTCTGAGTGCCAAAAACATAAATTACTCTAAAACTTTCAGTACAGACCTTTGTTGACACACACTGAACAAATTTATAGGAAATCATGTCAACTTACACCTGGGGATCCATATGTACCAATCTAATGAAATATTTGCCTCTCACTAAAAGTGAGTCACTGTGTTCATGAAGGGGTAAAATGCATGATAAACAGTTCTTTTCTTGAAAGAAAGAGTTGAAGCTGTATTTTAAACAGAATTAATGTCTTCTTCATTAGTTAGCAATTTGAAGACTCTCAAAATGAAATACCTGTAAGGTGCTGAATATTTAAATATTCAATATTTCAATATTCAATAACTCAATCGTAAGATTGAGTTATTTGTAAAAATTTGAGTTTGTGAACAGCAGCAGCTGTTTTTGAGTTTATGGTTTGTCTTTTTGTCTTTTGGAGGTTCCTCAATCCCTTCACTTTATGAGCGTGAGTGTGTGTTCCGGAGGAGTTTGAGTCTGAGAGAGGTCATGAGAGGGAAAAGGTACAGCCATGAGTGCTTAGGAATAGAGACCTGAAAGCTACTTATTGGCCAATCCTCTTGGATTTGGCTTTTCAGAACTCCTTATTTCCTTCACAATTAATTTCATATTTTGGCTGGTGATCTCTAGCAGAGAAACATGGACATGAGAGCATTCAAATCCATGCCAGCATGTTGTTTTATTTAGTATTAAGGGTCTGTATTACTGTAGAGCATTTTTATAGAACAGCATTTTACAAGGTTTTCTTCTGAAGTACTAAATGACTTTGTGAGACGTATGGAATTGTCCATTTATCTCAGGTGTCCTGGTTTTTTGGCTGGATTAATGTTAGCTTTCTTCCTAGTAGTTGGTACAGTGCAGTGGTTTGGATTTATGTTTTTGGAAGAAAGAGGAGTTTAAAGGGTGTCATGGTTTAACACCAGCCAGCAACGAAGCTCCCAACAGCCACTGGCTCATTCTCCTCTTCCTGCTTCTCCTCTTTCCCCCTTTCCTTCTGGTGGGAAAAGGGAGCAAAGAGTTAAAAAGAAAACTCATGGGTTGAGATAAAGACAGTGTAAAATGTACAGAAAAAGGTAAAGAGAAAGGTAAAGCAAAAGCCACGCACACAAGCAAAGAAAAACAAGGAATTTGTTTAATGTTTTCCATGGGCAGGCAGGTGTTCATCCCTCTCCAGAAGAGCAGGGCCCCATTATACCTTCTAGTGACTTGGGAAGACAAACCCCATCACTCCAAATGTTGCCCCCTTCCTCCTCCTTCCTCAACTTCATATACTTAGCATGATGTCATATGGAATGGAATATCCTTTTGGTCAGCTGGGGACAGCTGTCCTGGTGGTGTCCCCTCCCCAGCCTCCTCTCTGGTGGAGTGGGGTGAGAAGCAGAAAAGAGCCTGGTCCTATGTAAGCACTGCATCAAATCCAGACTGTGTAAAAATCAGCGGGAATCTCAGTACTAAGTCTAATGGTGTCTGGATCTGACATTTTCAAATCTCTACTGCGCTAAAGGTGATTTTGAATATGAAGCCTTCTGCATTGCAGGCACTCAAATCAAAACTTGCTCTTGCTGAGAAGACCTTGTGGTCCACACAGAATTTCACTACAATGAGATGATTCACAAGCATATCCACAAATGCTTGTTTATCCAAACTGGTCACACAGAAGCTGTTTTGAAAGGCTGTTATAGCAGTGTATACTTCTGATGTGAATTTTTCTTTGGAAAATCAGAATGGAAAGGTCACTGTACCTGAGAAGGTCTTAAATCTCAAATAAGGTAGATTTGGGGGTGAAACTCTTTCCTACCCGACAAATAGGTGCAATTCCTGTTCATCTCAAAAGTGGTTTCTCTGACCCAAATCTTGGCAGCTGAAGGATTCATCTCCCAATGGTGTAAGACAGGTGGACACAGAGGAGTTGGATAACACAGCTACCAGCAATTCTTCTGTTTTTCTAGACTTTTCTCAGGCGGAGCTGAAGATTTCAAACATCCCTCCTCTGCTAACTTGACTGTTTTTTGACTCTGAGGGTATTTTGTACATTGAAAACAAAATAGATGAAATTAAACAGCATCTGTTAAATCTTCCCTAAATTCCCCCATATTTTTTTTGTTGCAAACTTAAATGATTTCTATGGTAACAGCAGAAGAGTGTTTCTAAATTTATAACATCACACTGTGGGTGGGCATCAGTGCTCTTCTCTGCTGAAAGATATTTGCATTTGAACAATTATAGGTAAACTCTAAGATTTGCTTAAAACAAATTATATATTTTTCATTGTTTTACTTCTTAGGGCAGATACAGCAGTCAAAAAGTTCATTTTTGTTCACGATTTAGCTCATGAATCACTTGTCTTGGCTGCAGTAAATGTGGTGACTGGTTTAGATACACCAGCAATGTTCAGGTGTCAAGAACTCTTCCTTTACATAATGTAAATCATAGAAGTGTCAAAATCAAATGTCTGGTCATAATCATAACTGATGACTTCACCATGGTTTAATCGTGAATTACAATGTGAGCATTTATAATTAAAGACCAAATCAAGAGCATGAAATGAAAACACACTTGAAAGCTACAGCTTTCACAATACTGTTCTCATACAGTAGTAGTATTAATATTGAATTAAATTAGGTAAAATTAATATTTATCACAGAAAAAAACCTAATCTAAGTAGGCATATATCTAGTGTGTTTTGAAATGGTTAAGGTAGTGACTAGGTCTCTATTAAAAGTTGAAAGTACGTTTTATTCTGGGGAAATTTGAATTTGATCCGCAGTGTTTCCTGAATTGCGAATGGCTCTGCAGTAAGAGGTACAGGCCACCACGTAAGTAAATTGTATATGGTACAAAGTAAAGTACACGGATATGGAACTAGATGTGTTTTGTGAAGAGATGTAATATAATGTTTTAGGAGTTGGATGTTACATAGGAAAATATCTCTTTCTGCAAGCTCTTGCTGGTGTACATAAAATAACATAGAAGCACGGAATGGTTTGGGTTGGAAGGGACCTTAAAGATAATCTAGTTAGAGCTCCCCTAACATGGCCAGGGACACCTTTCTCTCCTGGAACTACCGTCTCTTTTCCTTCCTAATTAGGAGTGAGTGGATAAGAGTTTGAGCAAATGGACAAGAAGAGAGAAATAATGTCCTTTCTTTAGCCAGTAGAGAGAAATTAAAAAGCAGAAATACTGTTCTCAGTAATGTTTTCCTAACAATGTTTTTCAGACACTGCCTTCCTTACTAGCAATCTTTTTCCTGATGCAAGAACAGCTACAAAGACAAACACATCAATGCAGAAGGCCTACAAAATATTCCATGTACCATGAAACACTTGCTTTGAGAGCTTAAATAGTCCTCGGGGCCTTGTACAGGCAAACAACTGGAGTCTTAATTCACCTTCTGAAAAAAATCAAATCTATTTTTGTGCCACCTTAAAAAAAAACCCCAACAAACCCACTTTGACTCTGACTTGGTCAGTTCATTTTTACAACTGCTGTTTGCAGAGTGCAGGAATTAATCATTCTGGTTAATGTCTGTGGTGTTTCATGTCAAATGCAGGCCTGTTTCTTTGAACAATTTTACTGAAGTGGGTCCAACTCAGAACACAATATAGTTTCAATAAGGCAGGCCAGTTTAAAGATATAAATTATACATTGCCTCCCTGTTTCTGGCTTAGAAGCAAGTAACCATGGTGACTGGAAAAGCTTAACTTCTGCACGGATTCTGAGATTGTCACCTCTCATAGCTTTGTTCCCTCCTTAAGTCCCCCAAAAAGAATTACCTTGCCAAAATAACTCCATTACTCCATAAAGTGATGCCAATAGCAAAGCTTCTCACAATTCAGCCTAACTCCAAACTGCTGCCGTTGTATCACACGGCAGGTTATCTCTAATCTCATATCTACAGGGCAGTTCTGATGACAAACTGGAAAAAACACCTGACCAAACAAGTCCAAAGGACATTCTCCATATGCAAGATAAGACTTGCAAAAACACCCCTGTGCCTGGGGAGCCTGGTCTGTGCTGACTCCTTGGCACAGGAAGCTTACTGTTGTGACCTGTGTAGCTCACACAGCTGGCACAGGGTCAGCCAGCACTCAAGCAGGCTTGTACCCAACCTGAGAAGTGTCTCCAGGACCACCACTGTGCTGGGAAGTCCAGCTTGCAAAGGCCAGGAGGGAGTCAATGCTCAGAGAGAGACAGAATGGGGGCCACTGGTGGTGAAAGGAGTCTCTTGCCCCCTGCCCTGTCAAGCCGTGACACTGCCACTACCACCAACCACCCCGAGCAGCCTCTCCCCAGCAAGCGGCACCATCTCGCTTCATTTGGGCCTGCGTTGACTAGTGAAGTATCAGCCTAACACTGACAACTAATCCCCCAAAAGTTATTCTTCTGTAGGTCTGATATTTACAGTATGTACATCAACCTGGATTGTGCGTGGTCACACCACGAAAAATCATGGACCCATCTCCATATCTTTTGTCCCATTATACATGCATAAAGACGGGTATATGTCATCAGCAGATGACCTTTATAACCTTAAAATGTGTATGTTCGTAAATGATTCTTGCCATAAAGGGACGTCTGCTAGTGAAAGGCTCTTTTTACGGGATGTGCGCTCAGGTATATCATTGGGCCTCTGTCTGACAAAACTGGAGCAGCAACTGTTCCACCTCATTAGCTGCTCTAGAATCATTATGATGGCTGAGATCAGCCATTGAGAAAGCATCTTCCTAGTTTCTTATCTTGCTTCTATGAATTGCATACCTTTTGGAAGCATAAAGAAGGGCTTTGGCATAAAATTGTGTTTATACTCGATTCCATACGCTCTCTCAGTTCTTCAGTTTCAATTGGCTAATCTGAGAATAAGTCTTATCTTATAAAACCTTGTCAAAAAGAAGAAACTCAAGTATCAAGATAGTCAGGACAGTATTTTCCAAAATCATTTTACAAAGAAACCTCCATGTCCTTAACTACTTTTGGTATGCAACCATTCTGAAAAAATGAGAAAAAAACTTGAAGCAAGGTTGGAACAAAGATTCCATAGTAATTCTGTTGTGTTTCTGTACAACGCATTT
Source organism: Ifrita kowaldi (assembly GCA_013398055.1). Taxonomy (NCBI): domain Eukaryota; kingdom Metazoa; phylum Chordata; class Aves; order Passeriformes; family Cinclosomatidae; genus Ifrita; species Ifrita kowaldi. Next base: position 39,810 of record VZRS01011860.1, read on the forward strand.
CTTTGAGCTGTTTCACTACAGGTCTTTTTTGAAAGAACAAAAGTTCACTCAACTATACTTCACAGAACAAAGTCTCAGCTGAGCAAAAAACTTGCATTTTAAATGGCTGCTGGACTGTGACTGCAAAATGGAAATTGAGGCTGCCTATTTCTGTAATCCAGATTTAGTTTTAAAACTGCAAGAGCTCATCTCTGTGAGCTGTGACTGTATTAACACCAGAGCTGGACATAGTGCCAGATTAGTGCATTTTGGTGGAGAGTGGGAAACAGAGGAATGCTGCTGCTAGCCATAAGATTTTTCCCTGAAGGCACAGTAAATAACCCACAGTATTACAGGGATTCTCTAGACCGTTGATAAAAATTATATTTTGTTGTTCTAGTAATAGGAACACATTAAATTTTCCTTCCTTCATTGCTGGCAAATGTGAATTGAATTTCGTAGCAGTAAGATGTAGTAGTAAGTAGAAAAGATGGTGGGGAGCTCAGTGTGGTTATGAGGGATTCAAGGAGGCTTTTGGGGTTCAGTCAAGATAAAGAAGACTTCTTTCTTCCCTATATGTGTTGTGAGCAGAGTGCTGCTTTGGGGGGACAGGCTGATGACCACCTCTCTTTGTCTACACCCAAAACTGGTGTGGAGTAAATCTGGGGATGCACAAACTTGGATAAAAGTAAGGGATGTAAACTGAAGTCTCATTCTTTTTGGAGTATGTCAAACCTTACCAACCCCAAGAAGAGGATAATCTCTAGAAATACTTGCTGCTGCCTGGTGGTTCACTTTGTGACTTTGGCTAAGCTGCTCCCTGACACAGTCATCATAGATCTTTCCCAGAAGTTAAATTACCAGTTGAGACAGGTCATACATCTGAAAATCCAATTTTTTTTTTTTTTTAATTATAACCCAAACTGCTCTGGTGATGACAAGGTTGTTTTAATCCTTGCAGTTCACAAATGCAATGCAATATATGACATACGTGCCCTTTAGCATTTCTGTGGTATGATACCTGGCAAAAGACAACTCAACTCTGGAATTTAAAAAAAAATTAAAGTACTTTTAAATCCTCTAGCCTATAAGTGTTCCAGTTATTTTGTGTGGAACCGAAAGCTGATGTCTTCCTCTTCTATTTGAATGAAGTTAAAGTAGTTTCTGAGGTGTGTAACAAGGCCTTTTTCTAAGAAGTAGAAACCTTATCTTTTTTGCCAAACTCTCTGATCTACAATTAAAAAAATTGTATTTAACTGCCCTCCAAAAATTTTAAATAATTATGTTGGTCTTTGAATTAGTGATGTCATGTTTTTCTCTGGGAAACGTGCATGGATGAATGGCTAATTAATGAAAAGAGATTTAAAGGGATGAGTCAGAGAACAAAATACATGAATTCATAAAACCTGTGCTACGTTTTGAGGACATGTTTCATGTTTCTGTTTATCCCAAAGTTTCACCAAACTACTCTGAAGTTGGGGTGTGAGAGATTCTGGGGGGAGATACTAGGTGAAAGAAGATTCTTTCTGTGGAATCTTTTGACCATCAAATCTGACAGATTTTTTTTCTGAAGTTGGATCTAGACTAGCTTGAAATTCTTTTAAGTCACAGCCTTGCTGCTGTCCAAACCTGTGCATTGCTTACTGCATGCATTTAATAAAGCATGTTAAACCTTAACATGCTTTATTAAATGAAATTAAAATTATTGCCTCTCTTACCTCTTCCCGTCTTGCACAGCCCAGGCATCAGACCTGTTAGTGACTTTGTTCTGTGTGCATGGCAGCCACGCATATTAAAAGACTGACTGATGTCAGAACCTACTGACTAGATTTACTTTACAAGATACTGTAAAGTTTGTTTATTTGGTACAGTTGCATAAAAACAGTAGAACTAAGGCAGTGATGTCCAGTGTGCTGCCTTCAGAAGGAATCAGACTGCAGTCACCTAACGGGTAACACCCTTCTAGAAAATCAATAACATACGTCTGGAAGAAGCACAATAGACTGGTTTTGACCTACAAAAGGAGGAAATAATACTTTGGGCCAAACCTGCCAACTTTTTTTCTCTTTTCTTTTATCACGATTGTCCTGAGCCTGGCCATCCTGATGTCAGACACCTAAAGCCAGTCAACCCTGTGAATATCAAGAGCCAGAAAGAAGTATCAGACATGTGGTATGATATACATAAGGCCTGACTAATGATGATTAATATTTAGTTGCTAAGCATTTGCCTAGTCTTCAAACATAAGTAAAACCAGTCTGGAAGTTTTGAGGTTTGCCTGCTCCCATCACTGCAATCCTCAGACTCCTGACAAAAACAGCCGCAGCATCACCAAAATGCACTGCTGTTTATGTCTTCACAATGGTCCTATGCTTTAATACACCAGGGACACAGGACAAACACTACTGTGGGGAACATCTGAGGAGCAAACCTTTCTCTCACAAATAATGTCTTTTACAAGCTTTTGTTAGCTGCCCTTATAAATCTATTTTACAGTGTTATGCATGCTAATATTCAAATCCTTCACAGACCTAAGAGAATGTAAATACTATTGTGAGAACCATAGTTATATTATTATCACAATTTAACCTTGCAGATGGCTTTCAAAAACTCTGGTTTTAGCAGATCAGGTAGCCTGGCCATGAGGTCTAACTGTACCATTTTTGGATTAACTAGACTGTACCCATATCTCAGCCTTGTATGGTAAACCACCTGATTTATTAGGGCAAGCTTTTTCTGACTGTGCTTTCAACAACCAGAAAAGATCAAAATTTACTTTACGACTGACAGGAGGCTGGTGATATCTGGTGACTTTTCATTCTCACCACTGTTGGTCACCTTGGCATGGACCCCACCACCATCATCATAGCACAGCCTTCAGCAAAGACTCCAGGCCCTGCTGTGCCCTTGTCCCTCTGAGATACTTCCCTATGATCTGGGAGCTGTTACAACATTATGCTCAAAATCCTGTTTATGGGAAGGAGGAATCATAACTTAAGTACAAGTAAAGTTAGAAATGTATTGTTAGGATGATGGAAATCTTAGATGTCTAACTCATGAATCTTTAATCATCTGTTGGATGTGATGGCAATGTGGCTGTGAGATCTGATATGCCATTGATTGCACAGGTTGATTTGACTGGTCTGGCTAGCTTAGGCGGGTGTCCCCTTTCTTCCTCAGCATTCCAGGTGTGTTCCTCCTGGAGCTTTGTGCTTGGTTAATGAGGACGGCCTCCCCAACAGACGTGGTATTGTTCACTGGTCAAGGGTGTGTGGTAGCTGTGCTCCCCTGCTGGAAGCTCTAAGTAAGCTCAGGTTCCATTTGTAGCAGACTGCAGGGTAGTCAAACATCCAGTACTAAACACACATCCAAATGCGAAGCTCCATGCAGCAGTCCGCCAGAGGGTTTTTTAAAAAAAATAAATTTCTTAGGGCAATGAAGCTGGGGAAGGGTCAAGAGAGCAAGTCATATGTGGCTGAGGGAGCTGGGGTTGTTTAGCCTGGAGAAAAGTATGTTCAGAGGGAGCTTATCACTCTCTACAGCTACATGAAAGGAGGATGTAGCCTGGTGGTTGGTCTCTTCTCCCAGGCAACCAGTGACAGGGCAAGAGGAAATGGCCTCAAGCTGAGCCAGGGGAGGTTGAGGCTGGACAACAAGAAGAATTTCTTCACTAGAAGAGTAGTCAAGCACTCGACAGGCTGCCCAGTGGAAGTGTTAAAGAACATGGCACTTAGTGCTATGGTCTACTTGACATGGTGGTGTTCAGTCAAAGGTTGGACTCAATGATTTTAGAACTCTTTTCTAATCTTAATTTTTCTATGATTCTATAATCTAGATCTAATTATTACATGAATTGGCAGTGTTTCAGTCAAATCACTCTATATGGAGAAGTTTTGGTAATAATAAAATTAAAATTGAAACACCTCCATTCTGTAGTTTTTATCCCCCTTTTCCTAGGGCTCATCTTCCCACCACTCCCCTGTATCTTTAAGTCAACAGATTTGGGCCCCTAGGGAGGGCAGTGTCAGAAGTTGTCAGCCTCATGAATCCTTAAGGAGGAAAAAGATACTGATGTCACCGGTTTCTTCTTTCTCTCTCCAGGAGCCACTTGAGGCCACTTGCACACATCTGCTAACATGATTTTCTTTACATCTTCCTTTTTCCTCAGTGGTCTGTAGCATCATGCTACATCCAAATATAATGTATATGGTGCTCTCCGCACATGGCAGTTGTCATTTATTTATTCTCTATGTTATCTTTAAAACGAGTTCTGGCCAGCTCTGGGTCTGCGTTTCTTTAACTGGCCACAGGGAAGTTGTTTATAGCTGCAGAGTCTCTCTCCAGGGCCAAGCCTGCTCCCCACTTCCTGTCACCCTATGCCTGTACCTCTGCACTCTATTGTGCATCTCCACTTTTCAAGGCCTCTGCTGTTGCACCAGACCTGGGCTTCTCTGCCTTATGTCATTGTGTCGGAGGTGTAATTATCCCATTCTGCATAGAATGACTGTTTGTTACTGTTATCTGTAAAAAAATGTGGTTGTACTACATGCAAGTAAAACAGATTGATCACCAGCACCTGCTCACTTACAGAAATTGCTTCCACAGCTGAGACAAGAAAAAGAAAGTTGCAGGTCAACAAAAAGTTCAGACAGAACAAGACTGACAAGCTTCAGACCCAAGGTCTTGCAAATTCAATACAAAGAATAAGTCTGACAGGTGTGAGCCTCTGTTAGCTGCTCTGAGCCACTGTGGAAATGGGCAAAGATACTATCACTGCCATTTCTACCCTAAAAAAGCCAACTACCAAGAGCTTTAGAAGCATGCTTATTCCTGAAAATCTTCACAGGAAGGAGAGAAGGAGGTGTCAGTCCTCAAAGGTGGAATCAGGATTAAAAAAAAAGAGACCTTTTGCTTGGTTTCCAAGAAGCAGAAGTAGAATAGAACTGTCTGGACACACCAGGTGTGGATGAAGGAAAAGAAACAGAATGCGTGAGGACAGGATGGATGATCATAAGTACAAAATCCCTATTGTGAATGGCCATACAGCACTGTCCCTTTAAAATGACAACAAAGAAGCACATCCTATTAAATCCTAATAAATCCAAAGTCTAATATCCAAAATTTATGTTAATTGAATTCTCAGCCAAAAACTTTCAGTGTGATTAGAAGTGAAGTTATATAAAGCTCGTTAAATAAGAGAAGTTGTCTCTTTCACCTCAAGTCACCCTCAGTAAAGTTCTAGGAAAATACCCCTTTTCAGATGACTTTAAATTTTTTTAAGTTTTTAACTCCTGTAAGTCTGATGAATGCCAAGTGACAGGGCAACTCCTATCATGTACCTATAAATGAACAAATTAAAATATCCAATGGCTCAATGACTACGCTTTCATTTGTATGTTCAACAATAAAGTACAAAATGCTTTTGTGCTAGGGAATGTAGAAAAGTAGAAAAGTCTTTTGTGTTAAAATAATATGAGGGAGAATAATGTCAATAATGTCAAGCTGATTAATTATGTGTATTCAGTGTCTCTTCACTAATTTCTGGGAAATTAGTATTATCTAAGCAACTATTCAAACCCCACAGAAAACCTGAAGCACAGATTTATTTCCTAGGCAAATTTAGCTGAGATAATACCATAAAATCTGTTGTTCTTTGTTTCCTGGAAATTTCTTGGTGGAGTCAAATGCAGGCATATATATATTTCATATTTAATTTAAGTAGTGATTACATATAATGTTCTGCACAATTGTTCCACTTTCTCATTCTTTTAATTGAAAATACGAACAAAGAACAAACAAAAAACAGCTCTCTAGAAACAGAGTGTGTTCTTCTTTCCTTCCAGAAAGGAAACGTCAGCAAAACTTTTGGCACTCTCTCCTATAACATTCTCATAGATAAGCTTAGGAAATGTGGGTTAGGTGATTGGACAGTGAGGTGGATCAAGAACTACCTAAATGGCAGAGCTCAGAGGGTCATAATCAACAGAACAGAATCCAGTTGGAGGCCTGTAGTCAGTGGTGTTCCCCAAGGATCAACACTGGGTCCAATCTTATTCCACTGGTCTATCAGTGACCTCTGCTTGTCAAACCTGTTTTCTTTTCATGGCAAGGTAAACCACCCAGCTGACCGAGGGAAGCCAGTTGATGTAATCTTTTTCGATTTCAGTAAAGCTTTAGATGCTCTCTCTCCCAGCATCCTTCTGGACAAAATGTGCAGCACACAGCTGGATGAACACATCATGGGAGGGGTGAGCAACTGGCTCATGAGTGGGGCAGAAAGGGTGATAGCGAATGGCGTGACATCAGACTGGGGACCTGTCACCAGTGGGGTTCTGCAGGCTCCACCTTAGGCCCTGCACTCTTCATAAATGACCTGGGCACAGGACTGGAAGGGATACTAAGCAACTCTGCAGACAATACAAAACTGGAAGGAGCTCTTGATTCCCTTGGGAGGTCCTGCAGAGAGACCTTGGCAACTTAAAGGGCTGGGCAGTCATCAACCATATGAAGTTCAACAGGGGAAAGTGCTGCATTCTGCACTTGGNACAAATTTGTCTAACATGAAAAGCACAATTTTTCCGTATAAGGAAAGGTGATCATAGAATGTTAAGGGGTTGCTCTGTTCCTATCCAGTGCTGTAGCCTCATCCTAGAAGGTTACCAAATTTGTCAGGCATGATTTCCCCTTTGTAAAGGCATGTTGGTTGTTACCAGTCACCTCTTTGTTTTCCATGGGTCTTAGCATAGTTTCCAGGAGAATCTGTTCCATGATCTCGTCTGGCACTAAAGTGAGACTGACTGGTCTTTAGTTCCCTGTGTCTTTTTTCCCCTTTTAAAAAATGTATGTTATATTTCCTTTTTTTTCCAGTCATCAGGGACTTCACCTGACTGCCATGACTTTTCAAAAATTATGGATAGCGGCTTAACAACTTCAGTCGCCAGCTTCCTCAGGACCTACAGATGGATCTCATTGGGTCCCATGGACTTGTGCACTTTCATGTTCCTTAGATGGTCTGGAACCTGATCCTCTCCTATGGTCTTAGGGCCCATAGTCCCAGACTTAGGGTCTTCATTCTGCCAGTTCCTGAATTTTCTGTTCTGAAGTTGGGAGGCATGGTTGGAGAACATCATCAGAGAACAGACCTTGGACTTCAGGCACAAAAACTTTGCCTTTTTCAGAGAACTTTTAGGTGGGATCTCATAGGAGGTACCTCTGAAGGGCAAAGAAGTCCAGCAAAGCTTGTTGGCCTTTAGGGACAGCACTCTACGAGTATGAGAATGGTCCATCCTCATGAAAACAAGGAGACATACCAGGAGGCCAGCTTGGCGAAGCAAGCAATTGTGACACATCTTCAACAAAAAAATGCAAATACAGGTAGGGGACAAGGGCAGGATACAGAGAAGAAGTAAATAAACACTGCCAAGGCATGTAGAGGCAGAGTAAAGGAAGCCAAAATTCCACTGGTTTGCAAGAAGTTTCAGGGGCAGTGGATGCTTTTACTATTACATTAGTCACAAAAGGCTGACCATTGCGAGATGGGGTGGGTGATTCAGTGACAGCAGACATGGTTAAGGCTGGTCCTCACCACCCTGCTTGTTGTCACCAACAACGTCTGCCAGGCCTCTGCACTCAGTGAAGGAGGAGAGGAGCTAGGCTAGGAAACCAGGCTAGTTCAATGGTCACGTCAGGGACCGTGCAGGAGCACTCAGCACTCACGCATGTCCTGGGACCTGTCCTGCTGCACCCCAGGGTGCTGAGCGAGTTGGCTGATGTTCTTGTACAGCCAGTTTCTATCAGCTTTCCAAGGCTGTAGTCACCAGGGAGAACCCCAACAACTGGAGAAAGGGAACCTGCCCTGCACCTGCCTGCAAAAAGGAGCAAAACCCACATTGAGGAACCAGATGCCTGTTGGATGGCCATCAGCCTGGGGTAAAATCAAGGAGGGAGATGTCCTGGAGCCCTCATCTGGGTGCCTGAGGGAGAAGACAGTGACAGGGAGCAGTAGGCAAGAATTTACCAAGGGTATTTTTTGCTGCTGGAGACAGATTCTCTTCAGTAAAACTCTAAATCCTAAGAATTTACATTGTGCAGAAATAAACAAGGCATTCAACTGAAGTAAACACACATGGAGCTACATGATGTTTACTTCAGCTGTGTTTTTTTCAGAGCCTGGATTGTTGGAAAATGTGAGCCAGTGCCAAATTATTGTAACTCCCAAGACTAGATGGGAGATCACCGGACTTTTTATTTATTCAACAGAAAAAATTATTTTACTTCTGCTGCATTTTATGCTTTTGTGTGGCAGCTGTATTATGTGGGATGCTGAAATATGTACATAATGAACAAATTCTTAGGGATCATAATATGCAGAATGTCTCTTGCAGCTTTCTATCCATCAAGTTTTCCTGAATACAATGAATGACCATTCTATGGAATAGTCAATATGTACCATCCTAGTAGCTGCACTAGCCACTCTCATATCTATATCGTTTCAGAAAACAAAATGCAAACTGCTTTCCCATATTCCTCTTATTGCATGAGAGCTCAAAATATATGATTCAATAAAACACATATTTTTGTTAAGGTAGAGAAAGATCCAAAGGGAAAGACCTGTAATAATACTTTAGATTCCTGAATATGCGTTCCTCCTTTAGTGTTCACTGAACCTTCAAGGTGATTAACTGGAAATACAAAGCCTGATTTTCAGCCAGTGGGAGTCAGCTCAGCTCCATTAAGGACCAATCTATGAGGCAAGGTGGCCTCTGAGTGTCAGGCTCAGTATAAACGCAGCACTGAGAATCTTTGAAAGGGAAATTCAGTCTAGCCATGAGATTTATGTGTTTTTATGAGCTTATACAAGACATGAGAGAAGGACTTCCCCATTATTAAGAACAGAAACAAAATTTAATCACACTTCCCAAAGAGTTAGCTAATAAATAAAAAAAACCCCTGCACTGAAAATTATGGTACTCTGAAGCAGAAGAATAGTATGGAAGCATAAATTGTACATTCAGTAATTCTACTGGTCTTCCCTAATACAGAAAGAAATAACTAATCTTTCAAGCCCTGTCTTTCAAATATAAAACCAACCAATTTCTCAAGCATCTGCCAACACATCTGTAGAAGCAATGTTAGAATGAATGAAGTAACAGTTCTGCCTGGTGTCCCAAGACAGAAAGAAGGGAACTATACAAAGGACAAATTCCATTCAATTTCATTAAGAACAATGGACTATTTTTTTTTTCCAGAATATAATCATCAACTTGTTTATTTGATCCTTCTTTATTATGCTTTTCACAGTACTCGTCACAAACCTTACAAATGCAGTTTTACTCTCCCTTTACTATTGCAGCTGCAGAGATGTAAAATTTGGGTTCACAGCAGATGCAAGTCTCACTGCAGCCTCCTCTTATGGAACTTCTAGTGGGAAATAAGGCCTTTAGTTCGATGTGTTATTGTCTAGGAACTGTATTCCCCAGTCGAGTGCCCCCACAAACCCGTGCACTGCTCGCTCGCCCCTCCCTGTCCCCGCTGCAGTGTGCTCCGGAGGGGAGCTGGGGGCACAAAAGGCAAAGACCACAGGTTGAGATAAGAACAATTTACTGGGAACAGCGATGAGATAAGAAAACCAACAGAAACAGCAACAGTATTAATGACAGAAGGTACAAAAGGGAGAGTGATTCACGTGTGAAATGCTCACCTACTGCCCTGACCTGAAGAGAACCCTTCTCCTTGGGAGAGACTCCCTTCCCCCACTCTTGGCAATGACTTGAGGTGGTATAGAATAACTTCTGGGTTCTGGCCATGCCCCTCCTGGCTACTGAAAAAATTAACCCTGTTCTGGCTGGAACCAGGACAGATGTGAAATAAGTTAATATCGTTTTATTTTCTCCCTTCTTTTCTTGTCCTCCAGTTACTGAATTCCGAGGTTCTTCATCTGAAGTCTGTCCAGCCACAGTCTCTTGTAACTGGGGCCTTTGAAATGGCTTAGAGAACAGGTATATGACCTGAAGTTAGATCTTGACATGGTAAAAATAGCAGCAGTCATTATGATCATGAGAGAACAACTCATTACCTGAAAGAACAGCCTGACAGAACAACTACTTGTGGAGGCCACTCTATTACAAGAGCCAGGCTGACCTCAGTTTTTTCTCCCTACACTGTCCTTGAGATCTCTTCTTGAGGTAAAATTAAACTTCTAAATTTTCAAGTAGAAATCTCACAAGCCCTTTAAGAAAATACTTTGGGGGCAGGAGTCTCAGGGCTAGTATAATAAGCTGTTTCACATCCTCCACATTGAAACCGCCTCTCTGAAACTTTTTATACCTCAGTTGGAGATCTGTTAAGGAGAAAACTATGAAAAAACTCTTTTTTGGCTGTGCAAGCAAGCACCCAAAGGAGATTGGACAGTCACAACAAAAAGAATTGCTGCTAAGTGAAACATATAATTTCAGAAGCTTAAATCAGAAAAAAGGGAAGAAAGCAGGCCCAGAAGCACTGATTAGTCTTGCAAGTACAAGCTTATCTACAACCCTTGTGAAATAGATATTGTCTTAGCAGGCACACTTACACTGCAAAAGTATATAATATGTAACCAGTCTTAAAAAACCCCCCAAGACTATCTTTAATCAGGTGCATCTGAGCATGATTTAAAGGAATGAGTTATCAACAAAGTGGGTGGTTGCATGTGGGAAGTGAATGAAATTATTCGGCAGTGAGGAGTTAACGAATACTGGTGGGTGTTGCTATTTTTGTTTAAGGCACACTGAGTTGCTGTTAGTATTAATACAGCTTTTAGCTAATCAGTTGCTTAGTCTTTAACCATTACAGGGCATTAGAAAAGGTATCGTCTCAGTCCCCAAACCAGTTCAATTAAGTTGCCTAGAAAATGAACTACAATCTGTTTTTTCTGATCAACTCCTTCACTGTACAAAGTTGTTTTACAATATAAACATTCCTTATGAATCTTCTCCCTGAAGAAAGAAATGGGTCCCTATCAGCAATAAAATAAAGTTTCAATATACACAAAATCTTGTATTTCTGCTGTATTTTACTGCCAAAAGTATCGGCAAGTGTAAACCCCAGCTTCATTTTGTGATGTAAAACACAATTGCCCACTTTCTCTTTTGTAGTTTGACTGTGTCAAAATAGCCTGGTTTTTGTTAAGCTGAACACTTAACTGTTCAGCTGAGGAGTGAAGGATGCAAATGAGGCTTCCTCTGCAGATCAGCCTTCCTTATAATCTGGTACTTTTTTTTAAAAATCCATTTTGTAGTTATAGATGAAGTAAAATCAAGAAGTCTAACAGCAAACATTTCAAAATCACTGCCCCTTATTTCAGTTCAGCCAGTTCCAGTGTGATTCAAGATTCCTAAACATACATGGGACTTAAGTTTTGCAACAGCAGAACATACTTTGAGGAGCATCACCACTCACAGCAAGAGATCAGTAGGGGTAGCTGAGAGGTCCATGACGCTTTCCAGTCAGAAACTATCTTGGATATTTTACATTTCTGCAGTGTTTTCCTGATGTGACACACTAGATCTGGCGTCACTGGAACATGGTTAATTATTGTTTAAAAGGCTCTGGGTATTACTAGCACATGGCTCTGGAACAGCCCAGACACATCCAGCTTCATTAGTTTCCCAGTTAGGGCTGAGCTGTGCAAACGCCTCTGGAGCAACCTTGTGTCTTCTAGAAACCGGGATCTGCCACGCATCTCTTGTTCCCAGACCACCACCTAACTGATTCATAGCCACTTGGGATTCTCCCTGGGTATTGGCAATCCCCTTCTGCACAGTGAAGATGGTCTTCCCTCTCGGTAGTCATTACTGGATACCAATTATGTTACAGTTTCAAAATCTGTCTGGCTTTATCACAGAATCCTTCTACACGGAGCCTGCACTGAAGAGCGACACACATACGTGACCTCTAATCTTGCGGGCTTGGGACGTCTGTAGTTGCTGCAAGTACAGCTATAAACTCATTGTCTAGCACTTACACTTTTCAGGAGGTTATGTTTTGCCTAAATCTCTTGGTAAAAAAAGCATTTTAAAAGCGAAAAATAGAGTGAAGCATTTTCTATAGCATCCATTTTTGAGAATAAAATTAGAAATCAGTGCTGATACTGTGGGAGTTATAGAACTTGTCCTGGGTATGTATGGGAGTTTCTTTTCCTTTCCCTCAGCCCAGCAGGTGTTTCTGCCTGTATCTGCCTTGGAAGTCGTAGGGTTGGGAGACATTAAAACTTGTGTGGCTGTGGAGTCACAGTGTAGAAGTTCTCTTTCTCAAATGACACTGCCAGAGCAGAAAGAGTACTTTTGGCTGGTACTTACCTGGTTGTCCAGACATCCATTTCTGTCTCACTTGACAGGGCAATAGGATAAAACTGCTCTTCCCCTACACACTGAAGCACTCACTGAGAATCTGTGGTGGGTGCCTCAGCTGTTTTTCTGCAACTCCGTGTGGAGGACTGAGAAAAAGGAGCCTATTTGATTTGCATAAATTAACCGCCTTTTACAAAGGTTTAGTTGTGGTTTTTTTTTTTTTCTCCCTGTTGTATCTAATAGAAAAAAAACCCAAATTACAGTGGTTTAACACTGGAAGTGTGTGAATGAGTGTGGCTTACCAGGGACCAAGATTCTCAAAGCAGACAATCCACTTTGCCTGCTCTGTCTTTCTGTCATGCTGTACTATTTAAAGCATCATACTTGCATATCAAAAGAGCCTGTGAGTCACGACAGAACTTCTGAATCACAAAAAGTCTTGCTTGTACCATGGATGAAAAAATAGCTTCACTGTGAATGCTAGCAAGCAGCAGATAATTGAATACCTGTGTGTATGTGAGTAGATGACTGAACTTCTACACTCCCAGGAAGAAGCCTGCTACTTGCTAGCTGTGAGGGTCATGGGGTGGACCTGTAAATATTGATAATACCTGGTTTAAATACAGATGGCACGTTCTGCATTCTCCAACTCATGAAGGAACATGAGAAACCACATAGGAGACTGATGACATATTCTGCTTCTGCATGCAGACTATTCAGGTTGGGAAAGCTGGAGCCTGGAGAAGAGAGGGTCAAAAAAAAGACAGCTTCCTGGAAGTGAAGGGAGACTCTGGAGACTGGAGAGCTGAGTGAAGATGAGTGCCAGGGGATGCCCAGCATCCTTAGCCAGCAACACACAAAAGAGGTAACCGCCAGAGGTGACAGGACAGGAGCCTGTGTGGCATTCTGCCTGACAGCACTGGGTCAGCGGTGACCTCCCTGCTGCAGACTGAGGTTGACAGATTGGGAGCCTAATTCTGGGGCAAGTCAGGGTATAAAGTGCATGGCTCAATCCCCAGATCCTTGATGAGCTGTCATTCAATATGCCTCATCTGGGAAACCTGGACAAGTTGCATCATATTTTTTAATTTAATGATTTTTAAAGAATTTCAGAGCAAAGACTTCCTCATGCGTGCCAGCTGATGCACACAGGTGTTTTGGAGTAGAGATACCATGGCTCTTTTCCACAAGCATTGAAAGAAATGATGAAAGAAAAAAAGCACAGAAAGTATTTACCTCAATTATTTTGAATGCTTTTTTCTCTTAAATAAGATTTTTCTGCTATAGTGGAGTGATAAAATTCTAAAAAGCAATATTGAAAATTTTAAAAAGCTTCACACTGAATATTTAGCCAATCTATTCTGTCAGAAGTAACACAAGACTGGGTACCATACAGAGTCTACTCTTGACCACCCCACTAACTCATATGAGAACACAGGCAGACCTCTAGCAGTACTATCCATGTGAAAGTGTATTATGGTGTATTTCCACTAGAATTGTGAAGATACTGATGCTTGGCTCTACATTCTTCTTACCAGCCACTTGAAAAAAAGTACAAATTGTCATTGGTACACTTTGAAAAAGACACAGATGGGAAGAGTAGCAAATAATAGAATCCACTTCTCTGGTCTGGGCATCTTGACTGCTCTGTCTCAAGCAAATTGTGCATATACAGACAACAACAAGTATAAGGTGTATGCTCATGAGTGACTAATGTAGATTGCATTTATTCTGCAGCTAACTGAGCCATAGGATTGACCGTGACCTGTAATCAAGGCAATCTGACTCGTCAGTGTAACAGTACAAGCAAAATGGCAAATATGCTGGTTCCTGCTGTATAAATAGGGACATTACATAACCTCTGCATTCGGCTTTACTGTGATTGTTTCTAGCATATGGCATTCAGTTCTCAATGTCCATGACAGACACTGAAATCAGACAGAATCAGAAAAAGACCTAAGGAACCTTTAAGCTGGGAAAACAGGCTGTATCGTGAAGGACAAGAACCACAACCCATTTAGCTTGTCAAGCAGGGGGTGCAGGGATCTGCTTGCCCTCAGTGTAAGCACAAAACTCTTTCATAAAGAGTTTTCCTACTCAATAAAAAATTATATTTTGCTTGAGAATCCAATGTGAACAAATTTAAATTATGAATAAAGTGTCTTTCTTGTTTTTATTTTGCCAGGAAAGGTAGTTATCAATGAAAATAGTTTGGCACATCTTATTGAAGACCATAATGAATTCTCTACTACTGGCAAAGTATTAATCTTCCAAGATCTTCCAAGAGATGTTTGAGTAAATATACACAACCTCAGGTATTACTAGTGGCGCGTATTACATAGATCATCAGACTATAGGATCACAGTTGTCTCTTGTTTATATAAAATTTAACTGCATATATGAATAAAGGGAACAGCCGTGGAACACATTACAGTTTAACAGCCTTGAGTTTAGTGTCTCAGCTTAAAACTTGAAAAGAAAAGGCCGTCTCTTCATATCACTAATGTGAAAAATTGAAAAGCACATTTAAAAAAAATCGGAAAATTTACTGAGAGTTTTAAGGATGTCTGAAGAAAACTTTGTGTAAACCATAGCAGTCCTTGAATACTGCAAGGCAACAAAGCATGTCTGAGAACAAACCTGAATGTGATAGTGTTCATACGTTCACTTGGGTTGGGGCCAGCTGCATGAGGTTCAACAAGGGCAAGTGCTGGGTCCTGCCCCTGGGTCACAATCGTCCCCACAACAGTCCCCACAGTGCTACAGGCTGGGGCAGAGCAGCTGGAAAATTGACAGCAGGAAAGGACCTAGGGGTGCTGGTTGACAGTGGCTGAACATGAGCCAGTGTGTGCCCAGGTGGCCAGAAAGGCAGTGGCATCCTGGCCTGAATCAGCAACAGTGCAGCCAGCTGGACCAGGGCAGTGACTGAACCCATGTGCTCAGCACTGGGGAGGCCACACCTCGAGTCCTGTCTTCAGTTCTGATCCCTCACTACAAGAAAGACGTTGAGGTGTTGGATCGAGTCCAGAGCAGGGCAATGGAGCTGGGGAAGGGCCTGGAGCACAAGTTTCATGAGGGATGGCTGAAGGAGCTCAGGGTGTGAAGACTAGAGAGGCTCAAGGAAGATTGTATTCTCTACAACTTCCTGAAAGGAGGGTGTAGCAACATGGGGCTGTGTTCTTCTCCCAGGCAACCAGAGACAGGACACGAGGACAGAGCCTCAAGCTGCACCATGGGAGGTTCAGGTTGGACATCAAGAAGAATTTCTTCATGAAAAGGTTTGCTAAGCAATTGAACGGACTGCCCAGAGAGATGGTGGAGTCACCATCCCTGGAGGTGTTCAAGAAATGACTGGATGTGGCGCTTTAGTGCTGTGGTCTTTTTGACAAGGTGGTGATCAGTCAAAGGACGGACTCAATGATCTTAGAGGTATTTTCCAGCCTGAAAGATTCTCTGTGTGTGATATACAGGAGAAAAGCTCCAGCATAAACAGGAGTTGCATAAAAATAGAACTGAAAAAGCACAGTTAGTTACAATCCAGTCAATAAATTGAGGTGAAGAAGTAAAGAACACCAAGCAATGAAACAATGTTCTTGGACAACACTTGGCTAAAAAGCACGAGTGATCCAATACTTCTCAACACTCATTCATGGCCTCCGCAATATGTCTTTATGTCTTGGTGTTCTGCTCTGTGGTAGTATGTTGTCAATGTATGTGTTCATAATGCTCCAGTCAGTAAAGTTTGTCCACAGCTTTTGCAGATGCATTTCCAGCAGAACAATTTTGCCTCAGCATTGCTGCTGTGAGAAGCACTGTGATGATTTTTTGAATTCTGTCAGGATTCTCTACCGGAGGTGTCAACAACAGTGTTGGGTATGTGACTGGGCATGAATTCCTCACGTCAACTTGAGATTCAAGAGGAAAAGCACAAGATAAAATTGTGAACACTGTTATTACCTTTGGAAAAAAAAAAGAAAAGATGAATATCTTCCGAAGAAGGCAGATACTTAGAATCACAGAATGGTTTGGTGGTTTTTGGCATTTAAACTCATCTAGACCAAGCCCTCTACCATGGGTAGGGACACCTTCCACTAATCCAGGTTACTCAAAACCCCATCCAACCTGGCCTTGAACACCTCCAGAGATGGAGTATCTGCAGCTTCTCTGGGAATCTGTTCCACTGTCTCGCCACCATTACAGTACAGAATTTCTTTCTTATGGCCAATCTCAGTTAACTGTCTTTCAGTTTAAAATTGCTACCCCTTGTGCTATCACTAAAGGCCCCGGTAAAAGTCTTTCTTATAAGAAATAATTATATGAGATAGATGCAAGAAAAATACACATTGAAAAGCCACAAAAAATCTCAGCTGGAGTTTTTTCTTCTCCAGGCTAAACACTCTCAACTCTCTGTCTGTCTTCACAGGAGAGGTGCTTTAGCCCCCTCATCTTCTTCATTGCCTTCCTTTAACAAGTCCTTGTCTTTTCTGTGCTGGGAACACAAGAGCTGAACACAACAGGTGAGGTCTTGCAAGAGCAGAAGCAGAGGGACAGAATCCTCTCCCTCACCCTGCTGGCTGCACTGCTTTTTATGCAGCCCAGTATACAACTGGCTTTCAGGGCTGAAAGAGCATGCAGCAGATTCATATCTAAGTATTCAGCTACCAATATGCCCAAGTCCTGCAGGGCTGCTCTCAATTCACAGCCTCTGCTGATGCTGGTGACTTCTCAAATCCAGGTGCAACAGGCTGTTGTTGAATTTCATGAGGTTTACATTGTCTCAGTCATCAAGCCTGTCAAGGTCCCTCTGAACGGCAGCCCATCCCTTCTGCACATCAGCTGCACCACTCATCTCAGTGTCATCTGCAAGCTTGCTGAGAATGCACTCAATGTTTATGTCATTAACAAAGACACAACCTTACCAGTGCCAGTACAGATCCCTGAGGGACACCACTTGTTATGATCTCCTTTGGATACTGAGGCACTAATAACAAATCCTTGGATGGAGTCATCCAGCCAGTTTCTTATCCACCTAGCAGTCCATCAGTGAAGCATATCTCTCTAACTTATCAACAAGGGTGTTGTGTGGGACAGTGCCCTTAATGGCTTAAGGCTCCCACCTTACCTACTGGCATGATTCCAAGTGTTGTTCTGCTGGGGGGTAGGAAGGGCCTGCAGAGGGGTCTGGACGGGCTGAGACCGACGGCATGAGGTCCAACAGGGCCAAGTGCCAGGTCCCACACTTAGGTCACAACAACCCCATGCAGCCCTACAGGCTGGGGACAGAGTGGCTGGAAATTGGCCCAGGCAGAGCACCTGACAGTGCTGGTTGACAGCTGCTGAACACGAGCCAGAGTGTGACCAGGTGGCCAAGAAGGCCAGTGGCACCCTGGCCTGTATCAGTGTGGTGAATGGGACTACAGAAGGGATTTCCTCTGGTACTTCGCACTGATGAGGCTGCACTTCAAATCCTGTGTTCAGTTCTGAGCCACTCAGTTCAGGAAGAACTTTGAGGTGGTGCAACACATCCAGAGAAGGGCAACGAAATGGGTGAAAGTTATGGAGCATGAAGAGCAGCTGAGGGAGCTGGCGGTGTTTAGTCTGGATGAAAGCAGGCTCAGGGGAGACCTTATCACTCTCTAAAACTGCCTGAAAGGAGGGCGTAGCAAGACTGGGATCAGCCTCTTCTCCCAGGCGACCAGTGACAGGACCAGAAGGCATAGTCTTAAGCTGCACCAGGGGAGGTTTAGATTGGACATTAGCATTTCTTCACAGAAAGGGTGATTGGGCATTGGAGTGAACTGCCCAGGGAGGTGGTAGAGTCACCATTCCTGGAGGTGTTTAAGGAAAGACTGGATGTGGCACTCAGTGCCATGGTCTGTTTGTCATGGTGCTATTTGGTCACAGGTTGGACTCTGATCTCAGAGATCTTTTCCAACGTAACTGATTCTGTGATTCTGTGACGGAAAGTTTGATTTGATGCTGTGTTGGTTTTAGAATTGCATACCCAAGTTGTGTTTACCAGCAACTGAGTTGATGCTAGCTGATGGCGATCCATATGCACCATGTGTCCATACCCGTGTCCGTACCTAAAGTGACCACATCTAAGACCACACACCTTACGTGTCCATGTGCCTACACCTAATACATGATTCCTACATGAATACATTTACAGATGATGCGTGAAACCAGATTTCTGTAGAAATATCCCACATTGCCTAATCTTTACTAAGAGGAAACTGGGCAAGTGTAAAAAGAAAATTACTGAAGGACCTTGCAAACAGATAGCAGAAGGAAAAATTTTTTTGTGGCTTCCTGCATGCAGTCCTCATTAGTTCCCTTCAATCAGAGGAAAACTGTGGCGAGCACACAACTGGTGCTCACAAGCAGACACTGCTTTAGTCAAAATGCAGACACAAGACAAACCAAAAAAAACCAAACACCACCCAGGAAATTTGATTGTGCAGCTCAATCTGCTCAAATTGCCAACATAAACACATTTATTGGGTGCCAATATGGCACATACTTGTAGTACTTTCAGCTTATATCATTGAGTGCTTAAGAGTCGGCAAGGCAGATGAAACAGTAATTTCATGAGAAAGACTTACACTATCAAAAATCTTCTGAAAAAATAACCAAAATATAGACAAAAACAAGGATTAGGGAAATGAATACAGAGAAGATTAAGGCCTGTCCACATCTGTCATTTTGCAGCTGTAGGCAATTATGTTTTTTTCACGTCTGTGTGGTCTCTACAGAGGGTACTGACCAGTAGCCATAATGCTTCTAACTAGAGTGACAGCATCCCATGAAACCCTGTTAGGAAAGGGTGAGGTTGGGAACTGTTAGTGAAAGAATGAACATTATGATCAGCCTCTAAGGGATGAAAACTCCACCTTTTCCCACTTGTCACACCTGTGTTTGCCTTTTGGGGAAGTAAGGGGGTTTTCATCAACTTTTCAGATTGAACTTGGATGAATGATACTGACATGTACATCTACAAAATGTTGCTTCTTTTCTCTCATCTTTCTTCCTTCCCTCCCTTCCCTCTCCTTCTTTAAGAGAAACTGTTGGGAATTTGGAAATGTTGCATACCTCAAATGAGAGCCCACTATTTTTAGATGGTTTCAAAACCCTGTTTTGGATGCAAAGCAGGAAGTTTCTCTCAACAAGTCATAGAAATAAATTCCTTTTCTTTTCCAGATCTGTTAATCCATAAATCTACATATCTGTGAATAAGTAAGTTAGCTATTTCAGTGTAAATACATTACTATGACCAATGGAATTCAAGAAGGGTTTGATTTTTTTTTTTTTAATTCTAGCAGTTTATATATTCATGTTTTAGTATCTTCTGGAATAAAGTGATGAACTAGTAATACTGTGATACGATTTTTATATTTCTAAAAGACTTCCTTTGACCTGATCACAAAACTTCTCAAGATGATTTTGCTACTTTACTGAACACTGGCACACTTGAAGAGATCATTCAGCTTAGAAATGCAGCTGCTGGTCAATACATTGCAATTATTTGGAGTAGGTTTGGATGCACGGACTACTAATTACAGCTGTGAATTTGATTATTTCTCATGGTTCAGAGTTCACAAATTGCTCAAGAACAAAATTAATTCCAGCATCAGTGGAATTTGCTCCTCGGTAAAGCAGGAAAAGTGTTCATGTGTGGACAGCAATAAAGCAGAAATAAATGGTAACATCTCACTTTAATTCCTTATGACAATTTACTTGTGACAACCCTTCTAAACTGTTTTATCTTCTGTTAGCAGTGCAAAGTTAGATAAATCATTACTGATACTATGTTGAAGATTATTATTTGGTTTTATTGTTTTTTTAGCATGAAAATAAGACTAGCAACACAGTCTTTTTTGAACAGTTACCTACACTGGTTTGTGATATTGCCATGACCAGAGATCAGCTGATCCCATTCTATTATGTGTGCAGGCTCCACCATACGATGTAATTCCATGGATAAAGTTTATCAGTGAAAGTTCTCAGGCTATAACAGCAAGTCATGTCCAATTTTTTTCCCATAAACCTCTGTTAACAGCAGCAAACACCCAAATTCTATTCTATTCTCTTTTAACATGATCAGAGGTAAAGTTCACCAAGCACAGTGATTCATCCTTTGTGTCTTGTGGAAAATAGAAACAAATTTTCCAACAGAAACTTTTGACGCATTTCACCCATTCATTCTTGTTCTTCTAGTGAGACATGAGTTTTACTGATATTTGTGTAGTATTTCCTGGCTTTTATTAAGAACTTCTCTGGCTTAGTTAATACAATTCCTGTTATGAACAAGCCTTGCAGAACTAACATCAGCCAATCTGTGCTTCAGTTAATTACGTATCTGCAAGCAAGCAGAATATACCCTCTCTAAATTCTAATGATGGGATATTTTACGACAGTACTATGCCAGTACTGGCCCCTTTAGGAGACAGGAGGAATCAGAAGGTAATTCCAGCATCCCCTGCCTTTGTAGACTTGGGTATCAAAGGCTGAAAGCTCTAGCTGAGACTTGCAGAGTGAATACCCTTGGTGGTAAACGACACGGAGGTTGTGTTTTTGGTCATTGCTTCATATTCTTGTTGAGTGCGGTAATTTTCACTTGTAGATGGAGTTGGAAAAATTAACTTATGTAACATATTCTGATTATATAAATTTCTGTGGGAAAAGAAAGTGTCTGAAGTAGCCTGAGCTGGATTAAAACTTAGCTCCCAACTTAATTTCTCACTTGAGAGTAAGCATGCTTCACTCTTTTTTTTTTTTCTTTGGTCTGAATAATTCCAATACTTGATTAGCTGCATAACCAGCTCTTTCTTATACAGAAAAAACCCCAATTATTGGCAGATAAATCAACTGTATTTTTTCTCTCCACTTACCTAGTTGCTATGTTACAAATTATGGACAAGGTCCATTTTGATCATAAATGCTATAATAACATTCATTGCCAGATCAGGGTAATAATTTTCATCTCCTGGCACTCAGGCTGCACAGGCACTGACCTCAACAGGCTCACGACAGAGAAGTTTCTTGTTGGTGGCAAGTACCCCACCAGCTAGTTTTTGAAAGCAGTGGGCAGATGCAGGTTTCTTTTTCTTATGTTTCTCAGATGTTGCAGGATTAGTTTAGGTGCTCTGAGACTTTGAAACAAGTAATTGAATTCTTTCTTGGTGTAGGGTGACAACTGAAGAAAAGATCAGAAAGTGAAAGTATTAAGGAGAATAAAGGCACTATAATTCTGTTAAAATCTGTCCTTGTGCTCCTAGAGATTCATTGACTGATTATTCTTCTAGTCCTGAATATGTTTGGCTTCAGGACTCACCTAAAGACTAATTTCTATAATTGCATAGAAGACATTGATAATCTGATAAACTACTTAATAACGAGACAGAGTTTTTGTTTTAAACAGTATTAGATCAAAGTACACACTATTAATTATTAAAGGTATTAACACATATATGGTAATATTAAGTGCTACTAAGAAAACCACCCATTGCATAATTTATAAGAAGCCAAGTATCCCTCACCAGACCCTCAACTATTTCAGGGAAGGAGGAAAAGAAAAAAAGGAGCTACTCTTTAAGTTAATTACTTGGTAACAGTCACAGCAGAGCATTACATTTCTATCCCGGATGGTAAAGTGCCAACTATACCAGATTATCCCAGCGAAACAAAACATACTTCAGTCTTACAACATTTTGGAACAATGACTCAGTTTTTCATAGCCAAAGTCTCACCTTGACTCATGCGAGTATCTAGGGCACGCATGTGTAACTGCTGCAAACTAAAAACCAAAAAAATTCTAGGTGGAGGGAAGGGTGTTAACCATTGTTCCACCAGTAGTTTTCCACAGCTCCCAGCTTTCCCACGTGACAGCTGGTAAAAGCAGAAGAGACCTCTTTTTGACATTTCTTTTGACAATGAAATGATGCAACTTCAGAGTGTTTGGAACACACTAAAGCAAAAAAAAACCCCAAAAAACCAAAAACCAAACAAACCCCAAAACAACAACAACAAAAACCCCACCCCCCCAAAAAAAACCCCCAAACAAACAAAAAAAAACCCCAACAATAAAAACAACACCAAAAAAACCATACGCATGTTTTTTATTGACATTTCTCCCTAAAAGGGAGAAAGAAGACTCTTGGAAGAGACTGTCCATAATTTGGGTTTTCTTCTCTTGCATAAATACTATCTGGATTACGTCTCACTCAAATCACTGCACTTCATTTTGTAAGGAAGCTGGACTCAATCCCTGAGATTTTTAATGGAAAACCAGGGTAGAAGCAGTCAGAGATTCTCAGAAACAGCCTCCTTCCCCACCAAACACAACCAAAGGCTTCCTCAGGAACACTAAGCTCGGCTGAACATTATTTAAAGACAGTGTAAATGAGTCTGGTAGCAGCAGCTGCCTTGGTTTACCTCTCCAGTGTGCTGCCCTACGACAGCTGTGTGTTTCACTTAATGCAAATCAGGCTAATACAGCTTTTGGCAGCAAATCCCGAGCTCTTGTAATGCCTGCTGCCACCAGGGCAAAGGCAAATCGTGTGGAGCAGCAGAGTTGTTTTCACTCCTCTCTTCAGGAGGAGCAAGTGAATTACTGCTGCAGGGTTTGGTCCCTTCACCCTATTTCTCATCCCCACTCACCTTATTATTCAGCTTTTCTCCCACTCTTTATCCTTCCTGCTGCAAAAGACAATTTTCCTTGCCTGAAGTAATAGCATGGAATACAGCTCATTTCAGCTGCAGCCTTGACGAACACAACAACATCAGCCTGAGAAACAACTTTGGAAGAGGGGTTTTGAATGTACTAACTGAGAAGGCTTTTACTGTTATTTTTTAAAATTTATTACTCTGGTCTTCAAAGAAACAGAAAGTGTTATTGTGTTTTAAACAGACCAAACTGCATGAAAGATTTTTATGCCAGTTTCTTCTTAAACGTAGATTAATCTGCAAGGCTTGTGATTTGTTTTCTGTGCTAGATTCTTGTGTCAAAGATGCTAGAAATACAATAAGAAACTGCTATGTGTCTTAAAACCCCAATTTTATCTCATCGTGAGTTTTCTTAAACTCCAAGACCTCCCATAAGAACTGCCAACATAAGTAAGTAAAAGTCACTTTCACATGTGTGTATTTTTTTTGACACTCTTTGCTGCCTGTTTAAGATGACCTCAAAATCCCCGTAAGAACGTCCCACTGATATCAATAAATCCAATATTTTTTTAACTTCATTCTCAGCAACCTAACACACTCTTATGAAAAGAAGGCAAGATGAAGGCCAATGACTTGCCCATGGCAGACTAAAATTAAATTTATGCTGCGCTTTCCTGCTGTGTTTCTCTCTCCTGCCACCATTAGTCTGGAGAGTTTGTAGGATAGATAATCTGCCATGCATTCGTAGTGTCAGCACAATAGGGAGTGCAAAGGTCTTTTAATGATAAACCATGTAATGACAAACTTTGCAATGCAGCCTTGAGAACGATAGTGTCAGTGCCCTCAGTGCCAAGTTCATTCATCACTTGACAAGTTGATGAACAAAGGTGCCTTCAAAGACAAATTCAGAGGACATTCATGGTGTTATCCTTGAGGCACATAATTCTGCCTCTGTGAAGTCTTACCCCAATACTCTGAATAGTGATCCTCTTAGCACGTGTTTGTCATGTACTTTGACTTACGTTGCTGGAGCAGAATATCTTTCTGGGGACACGTTTCTCTGAGTTAACAGAATTAACTTTTCTCTGCCTTTCTTTTTCCTGAGGTTGTTTTCTCTTTTTCTGTAGACCATCTCCATTGAATGAGGCTGCCTACTTTTGGTAGTTCTGGTACCTCAGCTGGCATCTGTTCTCTACTGCTATCCCCTTCTAATGTCCAGTACAGAGGCCAAAGACTGATGAGATGGTCTGAGATTTGAAGACCTTAAAGGTCTTTTCCCACCTACAAACCCAACCTCCTGTAAATTGAACTTCTGCAAGGGGTTACATCCCGCAGGTTGGTTGTAAAAAGTGAGTTGCCAGACACTCGTAGAACACCACCAGACCCCTTGTCGAATCCCTCACCACTTCCCAGGGAGTAACCGGGACCTCAAAACCCGCCGGGCATCGCTCGGGGCGTTCGCGCCTCTTGCACGGAGGAGGACACATCCCTGGGATGTGGGGATCAGCGGCGGGGAGGCCGAGGGTTCGGGGGGCACCCTTCGCACCGCCCGAGCATCCCCGGCGTCCTCTCGCCCAGCGGCGTCGGGGGAAGCCGAAGGGTGAGGCCCGGCCTCCCGCCCTCCTTGCGCCGAAACCACTCCCCGAAGAGAAAGTCACCAGGGGGTGGGGAAATGGTGACAGCTCCAGGAAGCCGGCGGCGGCAGCGGGAGACACCGAGGGGACGCAGCCCGCGGGGTGGCAGCTCCCAGCCCGCGCTCGCCAAGCCCGCCGCCACCATGGGCTCCCCGCAGCGCCCGCCGCTCGCCCACGTCTTCAAGGGGACCTTCGTGCACTCCAGCGCCTCCGCCCCCATGGAGATTCTCCACGGACACCTTCTGGGGGTGGACGATAACGGGACGGTGAGTGGGGGGCGCGGGCGGGGTGTCGCGGCCGCCGGCGCGGTGCGGGCGGCGGGGGAGATGCGGGGCAGTCCCTCCTGCTCCGCTCGGTGGTCCCGGGGAGCCCCGTTCTCCCACAGCGTCCGTCAGGGGCGCTGAAAATGACCCTTTTCGGCCCCCGAGTCCGCGTCCGGGGATGGTGAGGGGCAGGGCCGGCTCCGCCGGTCTGTGGGGAGAAAGCGGAAAATTTTCGCAGTCCTGTCTGTCGGGACAGGCGCCGCGGAGAAGGGGTTCCGCACTTGGGGGAGCTGGAGGTAACCGGGATGGAGCGTCTCGTCGGCACGAGTCTGCAGCTGGCGTAAATCTGCTTTTGAGGTGTGCTGAGTGTTCCCAGAACAGCAGCGTGCCTAAACCTGGCATGCTTTCAGATTTTCAGATTTTCTGTTTTCTTTCAGTTTCACAAGCTGTTTTGTTATTCCCAGGGTATCTAAAAAGGGATTGTGAATAATTGCTGTGTACCCACTGCACGGCTGTCTAAATGAGGCTTTTTTGTCTTCCTGTCACAAAAAAAAAAAAGAAAAAAAGAAAAAAAAAGAAAAAAAAGCCCCACGACATATATCCATAAAGAGTTAGAAAGATGGTGATGTTGGGCATGTTAGTAGTATAAGCCAAGCTTAGAACGAGCATTGCACTTGCTGAAAATGCAGGATAGAGTCTTGCAGTGAAGCAGTGTCGTTCCCTTCCCTTAACAGTATCACACTTGAAACTCAGTTTCACAGTGCAGGTTGTGTAGGCAGACTGGTGATTTCTCATACACCCCATAATATATATGGGCACCCTATATAAAATTTTAAAAAGTAATTTTCTTTCTTGTGTCTAAATAACATACTTCAGTGTGCCAGGCTTCAGTAATATTTGAAATCTGTGCAAAGCACATTTTGAGCCCTAACTGTGTATTTTCTTTACTCACACCAGTCCGTGAGGGCCTGTTTCAGGACAGCCCTTTTATAGCTGTTGAGGAGTCTGGTGCAAGGTGTATCAAGTCTGTGAGGAGCTATATTTTGATGTACAGGAAGGGAGTAAAAATTTGCAGAGGTATGTATTGGCTGGTATTCACTAAAATAATAGATTTGAATGAAAAAAGGTTTGGGTGGTGTAGCTCAGATGCAGAAGACAGAATCTCATACCCCATCACACTCTCTTTAATGGCAATTTCTGGAAAAGTGTCTCTACACTGCACCCACAGGAAATCAGATTTTTTTGTGATTTTCTTGAAAGAGTGGTACCTTAGTAAGCTACACCTAGGGATCTGTGCTCTCACTTATTCTCCTTCTGCTAGGGAACGAGGATTCACAGTACACTGTTTTCCTTGCATAAATTCGCAGAAGTTTTTTTTTTTAAATTTCCATTAAAACACTATCTTCTTAAAATAAAATTCCCACCAGAATACAGTAACAAGCCCTTTAAATTTATTCTCTTTCTATTACAAATTCTTGGCATTTTAATATTCCAGGGGCTGATACAGTGAGTATCCCATATGCTCTTTTCCTTCCCTATTACTCATAATGTAGCCTCATGCAGAAGGACCTCTGGAATCACGGAAGAGTCAGCTTTTCGAGAAGGACACAGTGGTTAGAAAATGTCTTACCTTTACTATTCAAATTTACACCAAAACTGCTTCTGTTTTCCTCCCAGGTATGTAAATTTAACTAAACAGGTGCTTTTGCCTCCTGTCGCTGACTCCGTCACGGAAGAATCTTGCATGGTCTCTGATACTGTGAACAGGTCAGCTTGTGTGAACAGCTGGGTCCTGTTTTGCAGTGTGAGTGCCTGCATATTCTCCAAAGAATGTAAAATATCATCTTCTCTGCTTTGACCCAGATGAAAAGGGAGTTTTATGAAGAAAAACATTGCTTTCGGGTATGAAAACCCAAATTATCATCAAGTTAGCAAAGTAAGGACCATGTTTAACTGAGTGGTTTGCAGAGCAGTGTAGTGTCTGTCTTGAGGAACAGCAAATAGAAGGAACGTCATTCCTCAGGGTAAAGAAAACAGACATGGGTGCTGTTCAATAACATAATTGTTATTGAAATGCTGGTGTAATTATCCTAGATGAGTAGAAAATTTAGTAAATAGAAAAAATATTAAGATAAAAGCTCCTGTGAAAGTCATGAAAAGTGCAAGAGTTGAGGAATAAGGATTTTAAATCTAAGGTTTGATTAAAGCCAGTTGGGTCAGCAAGTGGACGTGTGTCAGCTGTACAAGGAGGAAGGTACCAGGGTATCCATCTGGAGTTCATTGCTTAGCCTTTCTCAGCAGGCTGAGCAGTTTCTTTAGCAGCTGGGTCTAGTGAGTGGTGTTCTCTCTCATTTAGCCTCACGTTCCAGTTTTGGGAACCAGGCAAACAATAGGCATCATGTCTCTAATTGCAAAAGGCATTTAATAACTGTGGGAATAGGGAGGGAAGAGATCATGTGGGAGGAAAAAGAGGGATGAACCTCTTCTCATGCTCACCTATGAATGTCATAGGCAGAAACAAAGTAAGACTGGCACGGTTGGATCCGAACAAACCATGTTTCTTCAGCCAGAATCATTCATTTTCCATTCTCTTGTTAGCAAAATATTTGCACTGTGGTGCTTGGAGGCACTCAGGGTTTGCTACATTGGGGTTGATGCACAATTTAGTTTCCCAGCTATGCTTTGATGGAAGAGCTTTGGGTATAATTTGGCACGAAAAAGACCTGAGTTAGTCACAAGCATAGGAAGGTCTTTACCCCTGATCTTTGAATGCTTCAGCCCCATTACAAGGGTAAAACACTTACAGAAGTGAGAGAACTTACAGAAGTGTTTGGACAATGGTGTCAGCAGCCACTGATTCTGAGTTTTGTGATACACCTTTCCCAAAGTGCCAATTATTCTCCTTGACTTCCTTCTTTAAAGCTGAAGTTCTTAGTCTTGTGCAATTCTCTTGACTCTGTAGTGACACTGCTGTAGAATTTTTTCTTGCTTCTAGAGTGTTGAGGTGCAGAACTAATTTAAAAAACAGTGCCACTGGTTGGTTACCTTGAATGCACAAGCAAATGCTGGAGCAAATATCCAAGCATAGGATCCCAAAGAGCTTAGAGCATTCAGTTTTAGAAATGTGTCCAAAGCAAATGCATCCTAAAGCAGTGGGGAGCAAATCTTGGCTGACTAAGGAGTTCCACTGGGAAGTTTGTTTGAAAAGAGTGTCGATGTCTTGCTGATTTACCCATAGTCTCATTCAACCATAATGGACCAGTGTCAGGTTTAGAATTGATTTCATGTATCCAGCTTCTTGAAACATACTTTCTTCATTTTTCCATGATTTAAGTATTTTATTTTTCTGTGCCCTAAGAGTACATAACAGCCACTGCTTTTCCATGGCAACGCCTGTTTCCAGAATTTGTCATCTGGTGTTTCGTGTTTTTCTCTCTCTCTTTTTTTTTTCCTCCCTCTTTGCCCGTCTCCCCCCCCAGCAACTCTAACATTGCTCATTCTGCATCCATTCTGACTTCAGTATCTGAATGACATTTTCTTTACTGCACATCAGATATTTCAGTAGGTCTGTGTTCCAAGCCTTCTGCAGTTATACAGTTAATTAAGTTGGCTGTATTCCTCTTTGGAAGGAAGATGATACTGCTTTTTTTGAACTATTAATGGAATAGTGTAATCTTACAATTTTTGCTAGTGTGGTATTTATTTATATGGCATTATTTTAGTATCTTTTCTGACTAAAAATGCAAAACATCTGCTCTTTAGACAACGTAAATCATACCAGCCATAATTCATTTAAAAGACTAGGCAGCTGATAACTTCTTGTCTACAGTTTAACAGCCTTTACAGTTTAGCAGCTTTGCTTATTTTTGTCTATGGAAAGAACAGAAAATGGTAAATTCCTGTGCAAAAGAAACACACACATAAAAAAATGGCATGCAAGTAACTGCTGAACAATGCTTTTTTGGTCCTCTTGCTCTGCCTCCTAAGTTTATCTCTATTGCCATTTTACAAGTACTAAGTCTTGCCTTTTTTAATATGGTTTTTTTTTTTTTTTCTTTTTAACCATTGCCCTAGAAACTGCTGTCGTGAGGGTGATACAGGTCCTCAGTGTGGACATCTTCCCAGGAGGAGAAGTATACTGGTAGCAGAAAGAGTATTCCCTTGAACTTAGGGGAATGAGCTCTTGCACCAAGGGAGTTCGAAGACCATGAATTGGTTTCTGGCAGAAACTGTGGTTAGGCAAGAATTTCTGTGAGCTCAGATGGGCAGTCTTTGGCCAGCGGAGACTCCCGAGTCCTCTAAATTGTCAAGTCTTGAGGAAACCTGGATCCCACCTGGGGCCTGTAGCAGGAGTTGCAGTTCCTAGGCTCCACAATCTCTGTTTCCTAGGCAGTTGTCATGCATATTATTGATAGACCAGAGAATCAAAGAGTTGAGAATTCAGCTGCTAAGAGTCATTTTGTAGATTAAAATACCATGGAATTTAAAAATAAGTAGGAAGTGTGCTAAAATTCTGACTTGGCAACAGCAACTTGTCATCAGTAGAGTCGATGTTCTCTAGGAGTCAAATGGGGTTGAGTTTGGCTCCAGATTGAAGGGGTTTTTTTGAAATAAACAAAGATCTCTGCATCCTTTTAGCTTGTTCTGTAAAATGAAAATATTATCCACATTTTTCGTCTCAATTTCTTTTCTTATCCTAGGCACTGAAAAAATTAAGAAAGCCCAACACAAGCAGAAAATTAGAAAATACTTAGCTCGATGCTGGTCAGTTGTAAGCAAAGCAAGTAATTTGACCCCTCTGGTTGTGAATACTGTAACTGCATGCATTCCTGTAAGGCTGTTGCTCACCTCCTCAGCAAGTGACTGTACTGCTAGCATGGTGTTAACAGGACACTAAGGTCTGTGCTGTTCTGCCTGTATATTACCTGAGAAGAAATTAATTGTTTTATTACAAGTTACAAGGTGGGTGCGGTTATTCACTGGATTAAGAGAAGGTTTTTCGAAATCATGCTTGACAGTCAGGAAGAACAAGTGTCTCTGTGCAAACCTAACACCTTTGTAGTAAGCATGTGGAATTGGTTTTAAGATATAACTTGTTTTGCCTTCACATAAACCTGATGAGGGATGCACGTTTAAAGAACCTAACTGTGTTTTCTATTTTTTCAGATTGTGTTTGTGGAACAAGCTGATCAGCTAGAGGAACTGGCTAAGACGTGGGGGTTCAAAACATCTGACATAAGACAACTGAGTAAACAGTATGTGTTTTGTTAAGATTAATTTCAGCAAATGAAGTTTATTCTTTGAGTGAGGTAAAGTGAGTCTTTGGAATACATTTTGGCAGGGAGCATATTAAATCCATATAATAACCCTAAATGTGATGGGCAAAACTCCATTTCGGTGCAGTGGCATCCCTTTACCCGAAGGTGCTTGTGCTCTGGAAGGGACTTGGACTATGGACAGTCCACATTATTTTTGCATTCCTTGGTTTGGGATGGCAGACATGGCTGAATTGTGCTGGCTGATGTATACTTCATGGAACAAAATGCCATATTTACTTTTCAGCCATAGTGTCTTCTGTGCTCATAGAACTAAGTGCCATTCTTTCTTGAGATTACATTTTATATCCATTTTGTTAGCAGTGGGCTGTGCCTAACATGAAACTCTAGGCGTAGTAAATGTAGGTAACACTGACCCTGCAGATATGAAACTCATTTGCTTGGACTTTGACACGTTCCATAATAAAAATTAATACAATCAGAAGATTTAAAACTTCTAAATAGAGAGCTTCTGATTTCTCACTATACTGCAGCTAGAGCGTTTCTTTTTTCTTCAGCCAGTGAAATCCCTCAACTTTATGGTGAAGTGGAATAGTTTTGGACTGTAGCTATTAACCTTTGCATGTAGTAGCACTGTGGACAACTTGTGGCTTAGAACTGAGAGCTGCAGCATCCTTCTAGTAATCAATTTTTAAAAAACTTGTATGCTGAAAGGATAATCATATAGTATGCATAAGTCATCAGATATTTTCTTCACTTGAAATAGCCTGAGGAAAATGGAAGGTGCTGAGAATATGGATCAGGTTGAGGAAGAATTTTTAGCGTTTATAGCCTGCAAGAAAACAGAAAGAAGGGGAACTAAAAAGAGATAAAATTCAGCTCATTCAGTAGTCAGGAAAAAGGAAAAAGGAGTGAGAGAAATGTTATGCAGTAGGGAGCTTCAGCACAAAACAAAATAGTCATAGCAACTGCCTAGTAATGTTGATATATTCATCCCTGTTATTGCATGAACATTACATGACAACATATAGTTTTACAGTTCCACTGTAAACATGCCTTTCCTGTCAAGATACTGAGCAGAGCTTTTTTTGCCAGTGCTTATGTCTGCATTTTTAGACACTGTGTCTGTTCTTCCATTAAACCTTGAAATTCATTGATTTTATATATCTATATAGACGTATAAATAATGTAGAGGAGAATTGGCATATAGAAAGGCACGTTTTTTAAATATAGTGGTCTGGAAGCTAGAAGCATTCCGTATTTATCCATACTAGAAAGCAAGGCTGTGTACAAATCTCTTTTTCAGGTGGATTCTACAGTGGAATAATTTTAGTTATTGTGAAGTCAGTTTGCCTTTGTTTGTTGGCATTTAGAGTGGGTCAATACTAGAGATAACTGGATTCATTATGCTCTTATACTGTTTTTCTCATGGTTAGATGTGTATATTTTGCTGTGTAAATCTATTACTCAACTGCTTCATACCAAAAAATGGGTGTGGGTAGAGGTACAGCAGGAATTAATAGGCTGATGCTGGAAGAGACAGGTTAATCTGTACTTGGCATTTACTCTGGTGGATTTTACTCAAATATACTGTTTAAAACAAAGCTACTTACCACGGAGAATTTTGAGGCATTTTGGATTACTATAATTTTATTTTCTTTCCTCAGTGAATTCTTCATGCCAGGATTGATTGATACACATATTCATGCCCCTCAGTATTCATTTACTGGTACAAGAGTAGACCGGCCTCTTTTGCAGTGGTTGACTTCCTACACCTTCCCAACAGAAGCCAAATATCAGGACAGTGGTTTTGCAGAAGAAGTGTACACCAGAGTTGTTGTAAGTCCTGCAAACGACATTTGCCTACTTGACGACATTAATTTTTGTGTAATATGGGTATGTTTTCAGAAGGTCAGCAGAAAGAGTAGAACATGTTTTACTGTCATGGAAACCAGATAAAACCAAGATAACCACTGTTCTAACTGCTAGCCAAGATTGTCTGTTACTGGTTCCAGTCTCGTTCTGTTGTTGCTGGCAATAGAGTTCATTTAATCACGAGGTTAACAGTGAACCGTTTATCACATTTTCTGAATACGATGACCAACATTTAAGACTACTCTCAGAATTAGTACAGCCAGCAGGTGCAGACAACCTCAATGCAGAAATAACCAAGCATAGTAAAAAAAAATAAAAAATCAGGGGATGTTTCCTTTGCTGCACAAAAATCCTCCATTATGAACTCATCTTTTGCAAAAACCACATGAAAGAGAAGATGTTTCTTAGACTACAAATCTGGGATGTTTTGGAGTAGTAAAGGAAGACACTGCTGCTGCTGAGGTCCTTGTAGTAGGAATGTCTTTCACTGCAGGGCCTTTAGATGGAGTCTCTCAGTGGTATTGTGGGACAGAGACTGTGAGCTAGACTGGTTCTGAGCAATGTAAAGACTTTTAGGTCCTCTGGATGGACAATAAGCAGCTAGGTCGTATTGCAGAGTACTAGTTCTGTCCTATAACTGAAATTTATCCTTTAATATGTGGACTGAAATATCTTCAACAGATGAAATTATTTGGCCAGCATAATTTGCCTTGCATTTGTCTATTACTGTGACAGCATCTGTTGTCAACATAACAACATAACAAATCTGAAATAAATAGTTATACATTTCTTGCCACACAAATTTAAAAAGAAATTACTTTCTGCCATCTACCATGATAAAAAACATGCGGGAGCAGCTTGTCATAAGCTCTAGTGACAAACACACATGCCTTCAGCTTCTTAAAACATAGAGGTGACCTCACCTTCGAGCTGTGTGCCCCCACACAGTGCAGACTGAGTGACCCCATCACAGCTAGAGAGCTCACCATGCAAGGTGTGTCACAACCTGGACAATTCTGGAATTCCACAGTAAGAGCTGCCAGCGAAAGGTGGAAGTCAGTGGTGGGAGCCTGAACACAGCAGTTAGGCTCTCCCCATGTGAATCAAATAGAACAGGGTGAGGAAAACGTCTTCACCCACAGAAGATGCAGCAAACCAGTCATTCTGCAGTGTTTGATGGGGCCAATAATAACCTTCTACTGTTAGAAACAGGACCAAACCTGCACGGAACAGATGTTTTTTCATAAGTATCATTGTGCTTTTGAAGTTGTAATGAAAAAAAAGTAGATTTTTTCAAACCAAAATCCTGTTTCCACCAAACACTTTCTATACTCAGCAAAAGAAACAGTTTAGGTGAAATTTTCCTGCTTTTAGCTGGAACCTCCTCTTCATGCTGATGATTTGGAAAGAGATTGTTTTTAGATTTCATTTAACAATGTTGTTAGGATTTCAGAAGTAGAGAATTCTGAATTTTAACAGCTAAGAAAGACAAAGGTAACTTGTCTCAGTGATAACATTGTTATTTCTGAGACTCATTTTTGGAACTCTTAAAGATTTTCCTTTGAATATTGTAAGAAAAAGACAGAGCTTGGCCTCGTGTTTGTCAAATAATTACCTCTAGCTTTTCTCAAACATCGTGTTGGATGCCGCACCTGCTAGCTCACTGAAAAAAAATTAAAGAAAATTCTCAAATTACTTGGCAGCCAGAATCTAATAATATAATTTAAAACTGTATGTTGGATAAGTAGTCAAAATAGTTTGCATCAGTCCCAAGGACAAGAGAAGCTACGAATTTCATCATGATTGAATGTAACTAAAATAGCTAGTCATTTGCTATTATGTTTCCCAAAAGTAATATGAAGAGGCGTCAACCACCATTTCCTTTCAAATGATGTATTAGATAAATAATTAGCTCATAGTCTGAGTGGTTGTGCTCAGTTTACTTTTACAGTAAGTTTGTTATTTTGTAATTGGGGACAACAAAGGTTTTTGATACATGAAAACCTGGCTTGTTTTTCCAGCTAGATCAGGTAGCTAAAAGAAAACCACCTTGTTCCCCAAGAGCCTTGCTTTGCTAACACTAGATCAACAGTGCTTCACTGTGAAAATTGGAGTCTTTCATAACTAGGAAATAACAAAAATGACTAGTTGTTTGTATTTCTAAATATAAATCGGAGTATTTCCAGTTTGGTAGAGGGAATATAGACTGGTTTCTATGGGTTTAGCCATTGCAAAAATTCTGTGAGGAATTTTTTGTATTTATTAACACTCAGACTTAAAAAAAGCTATTATGAAATTAAAAATCTGTATTTTTACCTTCCCACTTCACTGCACAATTTCACAATAACTAGATGTTCTTGCGGTTTGAAATGAGACTGCCTGTTCTGCATTTTGGCAGCTTTATTGAGTTTTTTTTTCCAGACAGTTGAAACTGATTCTTTTTTTAGAGACGAACTCTAAAGAATGGCACGACTACAGCTTGCTACTTTGCAACAATTCACACAGATAGTTCTCTTCTTCTTGCTGAAATTACAGGTGAGTCTAACAGCGGGTTTTGAAGGATATTGTGTGGATCATGTTAGTTGAAGGAAACAATGTTTAGGAGTTTTAGAACAGCTAGGGATCTGTCTTTCTCTGAATTTGTTTTTTATTTATTGTACCTGTCACATTGTGTCCCCAAACCCCACCTGTTACCCATGTTTGCTTAAGCACCTCTGTTCTACTGTTGCTTCTCCTTGTCTCTTCATTTCCAAACCTTCTCTGCTGGCTGAGCTTGAATTAGGTCTGCTGGAGCTGTTCTCCAGCTGCAGCTCTCTGCTCTTTCTAACCTTTTGTTATTTGAGGTTTAAAAGAACTGAATGACAAGAGACCCAGTCAGTGAATTAATTTCCTGATACTCTGAGGTTTCAGCTGATAATCAATGTCAAAAATCTTCACACACCGTCTGAAATTGGAGAAGTGGAAGCTGCATCAGAACCGTATCCTTCCCTTCTGTTCACAGTTGCAAATGCCTGCCGTTTGAAAATGTTGTAGTTCTTGCAGGATTTCTCAAGGCTCAGACAGCTCCCAAAATGGAGAAATTTAATAAGAACCTCAGATTTCATCAAAAATTACCTTGTCTTTCCAATTTAGTAGAAAAATTTTGAAGCCATTACATTCAACAACTCAAATAGTAAAAGTGGACAAAAGATCTGATTTAGAAACACATTTGACAGCCTAGAATTGAATATTACATGCATGTCTTACACATGGGTTCTGATTTATTCATCTAGCATGGGTAAATCTCAAAAAAGAAGCCGGAATAGATCTGGAAATTTCTCCCTCTAACTGCATGTGGGAGGCATGTTGGCAATCTTGCTCCTCTCCCTTAAGAAGACATGGTTTGCTGAAATCTTTGTGCCTTTTCTCATCTCCAGGTAGTCATCTACTACAGCTACTGTTCTTCGATGCTTGTGTTTCTCATCCTCTATTTCACAGCCATCTTCGTATACTACCATTATGAATTCTGGTTGTGGTTAAATTACAGTAATCTAGTTCTCATTTATAAAGTAGGTACTAATGTGGGAGACAGCTCCTACGTAAGTGTTGTTTGTTTCCTTATT
Source organism: Ifrita kowaldi (assembly GCA_013398055.1). NCBI lineage: Eukaryota > Metazoa > Chordata > Aves > Passeriformes > Cinclosomatidae > Ifrita > Ifrita kowaldi. The sequence goes on from VZRS01011860.1 coordinate 75,430, forward strand.
TCCTCTTTTCTTTTTATCCTTAGAAGTCACATGAATGGGCCCAACTTAGAGCTAAGAAAAGAGCACAAACTCTGGTCATCTTAAATGAAGCTGGGTGGGGTGGACTTTACTTTTTATTTCAGTACAGGTTTTGATAATGGTTTCTGAGAAACAGTGATTCTGAGATTTTTATTCTAATGCATCTCAACAGATAAATTTGGTCAACGAGCATTTGTTGGAAAAGTCTGCATGGATATGAATGACAGTGTGCCACAATACAGAGAGATTACTGCTGACTCTGTCCAAGAGACAGAAAGGTAAAATGATAAAATCGATGGCATAACCTTTTAAAATAAGATTTTTCATACGTTTGAAAAGTGAATGTGAATGTCTCTAAGAGCTTACAGGTGTGAATTTATTAGCAACGAGTTTTTTTCTACCAACAGTACTATCTCCTATTGTCCTGGCAATTCCTGCATATCCAGCTGCTGCACAGCCCAAGTGGCATCTCTCTGGCTTTTCCAAAGAGACGGAGAAGCTATAAATCTAGGGTTTGAGAGAATATGTGTGTTTTCTGCCTCCTCTTTTCCTTTTCACAGCTGCGTATGTGGAGGTGATGGACCTGACATACGATGGTGAGGCAGCAGCCAGTTCCTTTGTCCCCATCAACTTCTGAGCTATTTCCTTCCGTCATTTAGGTTAAGGCTTTATTCAAGCTGTAGGAGTCAGCTTTCATATACCCCATTTTAAAGATCTCTTCTCCATCACAGCACCATTCAAACTACTCCAACATGCAGCTGAGAGAATGAAAGAGAATCAAATCAAGGCAATCTTTGTAGTGGAGGAGAACCAAGACTGAATAATGGCAGCTTACTGTCATATATTTGTCTTGTCTTTCACACCCATGCTCAGAAAACAATTAAGCAGACATACAGCTCTTCTCGTGAGACTATTTATTTACTTGTACAAATATTTCAAATGTCATGCTGAAAGAGAAAACCCCTAAGAATAATAGAAATATCTTATGGCACTTGTGTGAGGTCACTACCTTGTTTTTACAAATCATGCTAAAAGCATGACAGTAAAAGTTAGAAATGGTCATGGATTTCTAATGGTGCTTGTATTTAAAGGCATTTTTAAAACATGTAGTATTAGTTATCTTCACTGTACTAACATTTGTTTTCTTCTATGTAAATCTCCAGCTTTCATAATACAGTGCAAGTCCTGCCACATGGGCCTGAAAGCAACAGAGCTTGCAGTTCTGGTAGTTTTAAAAGCTTCAGAATTATCTAAATAGGATAGCACCTATCTTGTGCTATTGCACAAGACTCTCATTGTCACAAGACAACTCATTGCTTTTTGATTGTGTAATAAGAAATATTTCTCAGCTTTGGGTGAGAGGTTGCCACAAGTACTCCGTAGCTCTCTAGGGAAGAGAGCTGTGTGCTTCTTGGAATGGGTCTGGAGTACTTACCTGAATCAAAGCAATACAACTGCAGAAGGATGAAAAAGCTATGTCATTAAGAGGGCAACATTTTTGTTGGGTTTTTGCAATTTGTTTTTTTAAGAATCTAAGAAATGTGATCTGTCATACTGTCAGAAAATGAACTATGATCATTTCAGTTACTTACTGTTAACCTCCTGAAGTATTTATATTGCATGCATGAAAATAAGATACAATTCCTCCAAATGCTTTTTATGTTAAATTTAAATTTGTCAAGAATATGAATCTACCATTTTTTGTCAAAGAGGATTTAATAAAACGTTAGGGAATTGAAATCTGGATTACCACATATGGTACTATTAGTTATAGCCACCTGCAAAGATGAGAACCTATGTGCAAGTCTGTTCTTCTGCTACAGAAGGCAGTGATTTGAAGCTGAGCTTCTTTCCTCACAGAAAAGGACAGAAGCGAACAAACTATAGGGTATATTTGCGAAATATATTTCATCACAATTCGTCAGTTTTGAAACAGTTCACACTGTTCAAAGAATGTGAAAAAGAATGAAAACAGCCATATTGAAGTTTTGGCTTGTCACCTGAGTATTATCCTCTGTTGGTGTTTCTGTTCAAGTGAGCATTTTATTATATCAGGTTAATCAGTGTAAGAGGAGAGACAGGCAGATGAAACCTAATTAACTTTGCATTTTGGGTCTCAAAGTTAGACAATGGTGGGCTCAGACTCCTTTGGTCATTGCAGAAGCTGAGCTCAGGTCTCTCACTTCCATCTGGTGATCTAGCACAAGTGCTCTGTATCCAGCCTCTAACATTATTTTCTTTTTCCTCTGAAGATATTTGATAAAATTGATACAACATGTGTTGTGATGAAAATTACACAATTTTCTTACTATAAGCTATGACACAAAAATTCACAGAGATCCTGCCCAGAAAACAGCTCCAAGTGTCTTTTGGAAGTCACTTAAATACACTGAACGAATGGGCTTCCAAACAATTTCCTGCTTCCAAAGTCGGAGGAAGTTTAGTTTGCTATCTGCCTTATCCGTAGTGGCTGCTTGGGGTTTTTTGTAGAGGTCTGAGATAGCTTCTTTTATTTAAGAGAGCAAGTAAATCTTTATTTTCCAAAAGGTAGATCATCTGTATATTAACATTAATACAAGCATTTCCAGAAAATCAAGAGTTCTTTAAGTGAACAAGGCCATATGCATCTACTGTAAGATATGTGCTGCATCTTTTAAAAATTGGATTTGAAAAGATTTTAACACTGCAATTTAAATTCACGGACAGGCAAATTTAAGTTTGGTTTGTTTTTTCTTTCTCTAATATTGCAGCTGTAGGTTATAATTATGTTTTCAATTCATTTAATGTAGCATGTGTTTGGTTTTCGGGGGAACTCAGAATAATTACTGCTTTTCTCATGCTAAGTATTGCAAGTGAAAAAACATGTTCAGGGTCAAATTCAAAACTGGCATAATTTGGTGTCACTATCCTGGCTTCGTTGTGTTCCCTCTTTTTATTTCATCTGAAAATCTGGCTCAACTTTTCATAAAAAATTGATCAATGTCTGAAAGGTTTAACAGGGTATCCAAGTATATATTTTTTATAGTTTTCATAATTTATGACATAGAGGACAGATTTATAGCAATTTTATTTCTTCCCTTTTTCAGGTTTGTCAAAGAACTACTGGAAAAGAAAGTAAGTAGTGTTCTTTTTTGAATTCACTTCTGTATTCAGAAGATGCTGTGTGAATACATGAAATAGTTAATCCTGCTATCCAAATCTGTTGTCTTGGTGACAAATCAATGAGTAGACATCTTTCTGTGTAACAGGCAGATATCATCACTCTGAAAAATGTTCTGCTAGTTTCGTTGAGAAATGGGCTTGTAACAGTGTCAAATCAGTTTTCTGTGCTCAGAGCAGAGCAATGTCACACCTATGTGTTTCTCTATTGAGTTTGAAATATCTGGCTTCCTAGGAAGGACAATTTTCTGTTAAAGAAAGGTGGAATTCAGTTTATCACTCTGTAGTACATAAGTAGACAGACTAATTAAAGGAATTCTCACCAACAGAATTCATTGTTTTTTCAGTAGAGTTACTAATACACTAAAAAATTAGCGTTTTGGATCAGCACATCTTAAAGTGTGTTTCTAAAGAAATTCAGGCTTACGCTCCTGTGGTAAAGATAGAGGTTTACACTCCAATATTACAAGCAGTAGTACTTTTCTTATGAGCTTTTAGTTTCCAGTGGCTTCTTTTGACATCCTATCTCAAAATATTCAAGAGCAGGTGCCTTGAGTTTAATGCCTAAACGATAGATATTACTAGAGCAAGTTGGCTGATTTGCAAGGGCCTGAGCTCCTTTTTTCTGGGAGATAATACAAGGAACTGCAATCCAAGTTATCACTTACTGGCTTGTGCAAAACTCTTGCCTCTGACTGATGGCAGAATTGCAATCCTGTTGACTATTTTTTATGAAAATTTTAATCTAGAGATGCAAAGTGTAAACCTCTATAGTTCTTGGTGTCTTCTCCACTGTTTCCTACTGTGTAGCATATCTGATTATACCACTATTCTTCCTGTCTAGGGAGTATAGGAGTTTGTTGCTATTATAAGTAAAGAATATTGAGCAAGAAAAGGGCTTTGGTTTTGCAGAAGCTTGCAGTTTTGCATCGTTATATCTTCAATGGTCACAGAAATGGGACTCAAAAATACCTGGTCATTCAACCGACTTATTTCTCATCATGCATATAGGACTGCCAGCAAATGTGAAAAAGTATCCAGTGCTGCTGAAGACCGGTAAAATCTCAGTGACTTCATGAGAGTTCTAATGAAAACAAATTCTTTAATAAAGTTCATTAAAATTGTTGTAAGAAACCCCCACTTTAATTCACTGTTTCTGCAATGAAATGTCTAAGGAAAGCAAGGAAATGACTATACAGCTTAATTTGAGTTGGCAAGGATGCAGTAAGCAATAAGCAATGAAGACAAAACATAATTGCTGTGTAAATGCTAGTCTTACTTATGGTTACTGAAATAACAGTGTAGAATACAAGCCCTGTCTTTTTATTATTTTAGTATCCCAGAGTACAGCCTATTATAACACCCCGCTTTGGCCCCTCCTGCACAGAGGACTTGCTGAGTGCCCTTGGTGATTTAGCAGAGACTCATGATCTCCATGTGCAGGTAAGCTCTGAGAGCTCTGTGTGCAATTTAAATGGTGTGGACAGAACCGACAGCACGCTGACCGTCTGAGGACACCTTCAGGAGGAGCTACCTATCTGCTGCCCTGATCTCAGCATCCACTCTGGGCTGGTTCTCTCTTTTACCTCACAATCACATCATGTGTTGTTTTATCTATTATTTTAGCATCTTCCAAAAAGTATGTGGGCCATTGTGTCACCACACTACTGGGATGGACATGTGTACCATCTCATATCGCTTTTAAAGGAACAAATGGAGCTACTTCTTTGGGTCCCATGGAAACTTCTTTGGGTCTGACAAAAAAAGAAATCAAGGACTGCATCTAACTATAAGCTTTACAAACACTAGTTTCTATGAATGTATGTTTAGCACCAGTAGATTGCTCAGAAGGTTGTAAATTCAGGTTCAGCGCTGTTTAAAGGACTCACTGCTATGCATTTTCTTATTGCAGAGTCACATAAGTGAGAATGAAGAAGAAGTCAAACTAGTGGAGAACATGTTTCCTGCCTACCAGAATTACACCGAACTGTATGATAAAAACAAGCTGCTAACCAGCAAGGTAGCCACATAAAAATTTCCCCACCATAACTTACATTAATCCATGTAGAGAATGTGATGGTTTACTGTATTTACCTGAAAATTCTGTTTTGTTCTTTGAAGGTCAGTGACATCTGGGGAAAAGTAAATTTGTTTTATGTTCTCTGTTGAGATGTTGGATCTTTAAACAAGCCCACACTGTCCCTGAGTATTTTAGGGGAGATGAAAAATAAACATATTTTACACTCCCTGATTCGTTTTCCAAAGGCTCCAAATAGAATTAGGGCAGTGGGATTAGAAGGAGACTAGATAACTGGTATTGTAGGAGCTGGTAATTCTTGGACAGTACCCAGTTATCCTTATATTCCAAGGATATTATCCAGTTTTCGCATGCTGGTTTGCCTGGAGATTTCTTCTGTGATGTTATGGTAGGACCAACTTCATTTTTTTCCCATGGAGAAGCAGCCCTCCCTGTTGAGTTCTGAGCATCAACCTCACTTGCAGACAAGTGCACTTCACTGCTCTGACTATCCAAAAGCACTCTCATCTCATTTTACCAGCTGATTCTACCAAGCTTTGAGAGGCACACTAGCCTGAAGAGTTGAAATTCATTAACGCTTTATGCTGGTGAGATAAATGTAACATAGCTGCCCACAGTAATCACAGGTTGGAGTGCCAAGGCACACATTATTAGATAGTGGAGTGCCCAAGGAAAAGTGAGTATGAACAACCCAACTAAAATCAGAATACTTAAACATCAGTCAAGTTAATTAAAAAATTTAGGAGAGAATTTTCTGAGCCACAAGGGGCAGCTGGAAACTCCCTGGGAATTAGCTATTGAACTCCCATTTCTGTGTTTGAAATTGAACCCCAGTACATTACTTGTTTTCTGTCCTTTTTTGCTTGAAAAATCAATATGGACTACAGAAGTATGTACACAGCATTAACCTTTGTTTTCTTGCACAGTCCTTTGCATACTGATGTGGATTGTGTTAGTGTTCTAAAGAGCATATTCGTGCTGCAAAAGCATAGGTCTTTATTCTGTTAGACTTGTATGCACACAAGTGAAAATGGTCATGAAAAATCATGATTACTGGTGCCTTCCGGAGTCAGGCTCCTGGTTGTTCATGAAAGCATTCTATTAAACACAGGCATAGCAGAACCTCAGATATTGTCTCCCCATCCACCCAAACTAAGACACCAAATCAATTTTTTAGAGTGTTTTTAAAGACGGTTTTTTTTGGAGATGTTGCTGAAATATTTCTTTCTTTTTAAAAAAGCAATACAGATTGGCAGGGATATGCTTCAGCAGCTACCACGTAACTGAAGATGTGGCTATTCTCCTTGTGTTTTCAGCTACATTCAGCTTGATAAGTAGAGGTGGGAGGGGTACAGTGCTATTAGGAGATGCTCAGTGGAAACTGTCTCTGTGCCATTCTCAATTTTATGTCCAGATGGAAAGATCTAGTAGAGCTCTTGCTCTTCTCTTTTGATGGGCATTTGGCATAAGAGGTAATGCCAATTAGATTTGTGTGGAAAGAATTGGTTTATGTACTATTAAATTATCCTATCCTATATCTCTATGTTTTGCTTGTGAGCTTATTTTTAAAGTCAGCTATGTAGGCTAAGAAATAAAAGTAATTCATCAGTTGCATAAAAAATTAGGTTATTCTACTTAAAGAATATTTAATCTCTCTCTCTCTCTCTCTCTCCCTGGTGCAAAGCTTTAGAGAGCCAATAGGAAGCATGCTAAGAGTACATACATCTTCCATTGTATCTGATGTATTCCTAGCCCCTGCACTTAGTCTCTGTGTTAGCTACAAAATATAAATTGTAAGGTTGCTACAGCTCTAGGACAACTGAGGAATTCTCGCTTTTGTTTGTTGAAGGTCTTCGGTCACAGCAGTCACTGCAAGAGCAAGCGCCCTGTATTCTTATATTAAAACAATAAAAAAAAGCTGAAGGAATGATATGTCAGGCACTCTGAAGTTAATCAGTTTTTCCCGTGTGGATTTTAAGAGCTTCATTCAAGAAGTGCATTACTTTCACTTGGTGGTAACATGTCGTTTTTGGCTACTTAAAGCAGTGCAGCAAGACTCACAGCCACAAAAGTAAATGCAATATTGAGTAAACTGGTGATTCTCTTTTTCTTTAGACAGTAATGGCTCATGCCTGTCATCTTTCTGAAGAAGAGCTGAAACTTTTTAGTCTTCGTGGAGCTGCAATTTCACATTGCCCCAATTCTAACTTCTCGTAAGTAAAAAAAAAAAAAAAAAGAATTATGTATAATTAAATAAAGCTGTAGTGCCCTGAGTTGATGCTACCATTGCAAAGCTGTTTTTATGATACCTCATTACACCATCAATGACATATTGGATTGAACATGACCATTCATCACCCACTTCTGCATAGCATGCTCTGGACTGATTTGTGGTCTTTCAGTTTAGTTATCGACTCTATATCTGTATCTATATAAATATTTCTTTTCTAAAAATTTGTTTCTTTTAGCTGTTCTGTCAGTGGTAGATTCAAGGCATCTCCTTTCCCCCTGAAGTGTGCTAATGTTTTGGGGAAATGGATTATGGAATCTTCTTTCTATTGAGCAGACATGAGATACTGCATGGTGTCCAGCCAGAACAAATAATAAATCAAATCTTGCACATATTAAGGGAGAATCTTTGCCATAAAATGGCTCTGCAGCCCTGCTCTTCCTGAACTTTTTCTGCATGCATCACACACAACATATTTCTTTTTCCAATCCAGGTTGCGCAGCGGTGTCTTAAATGTGCGAAAGGTTCTTGAACACAATGTGAAGCTTGGTCTTGGCACAGGTTAGTAGTTTGCTGTAGAAGTGGTTTCTTCTGGAAACCACTGGGAAATACAAAAACATTCACCTGTTCATATTTAAAAATCAGCATGTCTCCAACTTTTGGTGCTCCTTTGTTTTCCCCACTAGAGTAAGGAAGTCTAGAGTATTGAAACCTAGGGTTGGTCCTAATTTTTGTTTAAAAAGAAAAGAAATTAGTGAAGAGTTTTGTTACTATTGTGAGCATAAACAGGGCTTGAATAACAACTTTTCAGTTTTGTGTTTTCGTGTTGTGTTCTATTCACCTGACTGTGCGTGAGAGCACGTTTATTGGGAGTTATGCCCTCAAAGACAGTGCTTAGCAGCAGAACTCGTTCGGTTTACCACATATGTCTCTTCATAACTTTGAATTAAAGCTTACAGAAATTTAATGTGTAGAATTATACCCAAAGCTTGTTTATAAAAGTCTGATCCCTTCTAGATGTTGCTGGTGGATATTCAGCTTCTATGCTTGATGCTATAAGGAAAACAATAATTGCATCTAATAGCCTTCAGATCAATAAAGTGAATGAAACAGGACTAACCCTTGAAGAAGCTTTTCAGCTTGCCACTCTGGGAGGAAGCCAAGGTAAGAAGAAAATTCTTTAGTGTGCACACAGAGAGCTACAACTCTTTTTTATTATATGTCTCCCTATCTTCATGGGAGATTCACAGATTTTCTGGTGCCAGAGTGAGGTCTAACTGGTGGGCAGAGGTAATCCTTCAGTCTCTCATACCCGTACTAGGCTTTTTAGAGAAGAGTACTCTATTGCCGTTAAGAGTTTAATAACAAAATCTTAATGCCTTTTCAGGGTTGCACATTTGCTTTGCAAAGATCCTCAGACTTCTTAGTCATAAGGTTATAAGTGGTGGTCTATTTATTGTACCAGCTGGAAATTTGTTTTCTCAGCAACCATCACCTAGAAGAAAAACTGCAATTACTGTAAAATCGTGCATTCTGTTTGTCATCAGTTTCTAATTTTGCTTGTGCTTTTTGAGCTGTCAGCGAGGCAGCTTGTCGCAAACCAAAACATCATGCAAATCACTCCTCACTCAGGGAAAAGCAGAAAATTTAAACAGGCTATCCACCATGGTTGTTCAAAATGCAGTTGCATCTGCAGAATACAGTCGTATAGTATATGGGTCATCCAGTTTTGGATAACCAGTTTTGTTATTATCAGTGTGCACATACAAATGTACACAATTAGAAAAGTTTTAGTGGAACTGGTATGATTTAGCAGAGAGGAAATCCACACCTAAGTGAAAACCTATTACTGTTTCAGTTAGCAGAAATGAGCTCACTACCTGTTAAAGCACAAGTCCCAAATCTTTTCAGTGTAGCTTCTCCATAGCTGCCAAAAAGCTCCATGGGAAATTATTAATGGAAGTTTGAAAGATGTAGTGAAAATGTCGCCAAACAGGTCTTCTCAGGACTGTATTTGAATTCCTGAAGAGTGTAATGGGGGAAGTAGAGAAGAGAGAAGATGAGCAGGGAACAAAAAGCGTTCTTTTTCCTGCAATATATACTATTCCACAAAGTGTGAGAACAAACTAGCTGAGACACAGAAAGGAAGACTTAAAAAAATCCCAAACTCCCATGTGGTTTCCCTTCCCAGCTACTCTTGTGCTTTTTCTATATTAGATTTCCTTGGTAAAGTGTTAGTTTTGTATATTGATTTTAAGACTGTTTATCCTTACTGAATCACTTTTAAGGGTAGAATATATATTACTTCTACAAGCTTTCAGTAGCCTGGATACTGAAAGCAAAAATTTCAGTAGCAGAAATTTAAATGAGTGGTTCTTTCGTTGAAATAATTTGCTTTGTTTAGACTCCTAAACACTTGTCACCCTCTTGTGTTTAATCTAAAAATTGCATTCTGCTCAAAAACCTGAAGGAATATGAGATCATTTTAGTTGAAAGTAGTAGGTAGTCAAAATATTTCATAATTTGTAGGAGTTTTAATGTCTTTAAGATATTGTGATATTCCTGCCACTCACAAACTTTAATGAAGACTGAAGTTCCTCTGTCAGAGCAATCTGAAAACAAGCGAATAACTTATTTGTAGATATTATACTCTTTGATAACTTAATTTCAGAGTATTGGAAAAATTGATTTAATTCACAGATCCTTTCTACAAGTTAAAACCATCCTGATTTATTTCTAAAGAGACACAAAGGCCTCTTTAGAGGTATTCTAAGCACTTGCAAGCACTCAGTTCCTGAAGATAAATATGTAAGTTTTCAGGGTCTGTGGACCTGAGACCTGGTTGTAATGAAGCTTTGAAAAAATAAAGCTAAGTAATAGACCACAAGCAAAGCCTTCTATCTACAGGTAGATATGAGACCTTCAGATCTGGATTGTTTTTCCACCCCATATTATTCTTTGTTCCTGCTAATTACAATTAGCTATCCTCACTGGACACCTCTTTTATTATCATATTACTATATATTACTATTGTAATAGGCCTATACAACATTTCAGAGTTGCTTAAACAGTTCGAAAAATGCAATCTAATACTGCCTTAGCAAGTTGAGTGTTATTATATACTTTACTGTTTCTCTGACTTGGTTTCATTACCCTGTTTGGAGTTTGAACATTTTTGCAATATAACCAATTGTTCCTTAAGTTTCTTAAGAACTCAGGTGATAAAATACTCAGTATTCAATTTGATTTTTGGTTTTTCCTCATAATCATCTAAATTCTTGTTTGTCTTATGAATATTTCAAGTAAGTTGCCAGGTACTTCTACATGGTGGAAAGAGTCTGGTGCTGAAGATGTGTTTGTGAACTTGTTTTCTTCCTCAGCTCTAGGACTAGATGATGTGATTGGAAACTTTGAGGTGGGCAAAGAATTTGATGCACTGCTAATCAACACGAAGGCTTCAGATAGCCCTTTTGACTTGTTCTCTGCTGATGATTTTGAGGTAATCAGAACAGGATTGATGATCAAAAAAGTTAATGGAAATGCCATGGGGCAGGTCCGCGGTACAGACAGAAAGAGTCTCTTGGTAGTTATTCTGGTGACAGGAATTGGGTGTACTACACCCCTGCTGCCTGTGCTGCAGCCTAGAGGTTCCAGGCATGCTTTTCTTCAGAATCTTGCTGACCCCAGTGACAGTCCCATAACACCACCAGCAAAAATGCATGTAATGTTTTTAATGCATGTTTTATTAGCCCAAGAAGACAATTAGAGTTATCTGTTTGCAGTGACAAATGGCAGCCAAGAAAAACCAATCTAGTTTTAGTCAATAGTTACAGTTCAGGCTGAAAAGTGACAACCTGTTCCCAGAGAAAGGTTAGGTTGCCTTTTCTATGTTGGTGTTATAAAATGAAACAAGCACTCAAGATGGCTAATTTGAGTTAAAAGCACAGTTTTTATGTTAGCATTAAAGTGTTGGCTTTTTGGTATGGAAACATCTTCTTGTACGAAAATCTTCTCTGACTAAAAAGATAATTAAGAGCAGTTACTTGAGTTTATAGATGTGGCCAGACTGCCTGGAAACAATTCCAGTTCTGTAAGAAGTATTATTTTTCAGTTTAAATCTAAACCTTTTAAGCTAAGTTATTGGTCTTTAGGACTTTACAAATGTTTAAATTTTGTCTTATTTTCAAAAAGTAGATGATGTATGTTAAGTTTTGATTTCACTGTTACTAGGAATATTTAGGAGAACTGTTTTTATCTGTTCTTTCAAGCTTCAAATAATTATGATCTGGAACAACAGATATTGCTTTCTAAGTTGTTTTCTCCCATTTTTTCATAGGACACTCTCCAGAAGTTCCTGTATCTAGGTACGTTTTGATTTTCAACTCAAGTAGAATTCTCATTTCCTACATCAAACGTTATCTAAGTTAATGTTGGGGTTAATAATAAATGTATTTATATTTAAGTAAGTATACATTTGTTTGCAGTAATTAAATGTATTTATTCAACTCTTATATAAACATTGACATGTGCCTGATAATTAGTATTATTATTTTACATTAATAAATAAAAATTGACTTATATTTATTTGTAAATATGCCCAGGCAGTGTCTGGAGTGGGGCTGCACTGCCTCTGTGTTGTGATGTTGAGGTGCCTGGTGCTAGCTCTGGCCACAGCTGTGTCATGCCCTAACTAGACTTTTGCCTTTTTGACGAGCTGTCTGGGTCAGACCAGCTTTCTTGCTCAGATACTGTGCAACAAATAATTTTCTGTACAGGTACATAATATATTCGGGGTTCGGATCTACTGAATACATGGAAAATCCATTCTAGTATTCCAGCAGCTGAATGCTGTGTTTATTTTTTTAAAAAAGCATGGGTTGCAAAAACATTTATTGATCTTTTTGGTAGCCCTGACTATTTCTCTCCAAATAGACTTTCTTAGTTCTAGGAAAAGGTCATTGCAAATGATGTGTTCCAAAACTGATTTTTTGGATTGCATAATTTTCATTAATTAAATCAGCGCATGTATTTATGTGTAAATCTCTGTTTTGACCATGTTATTTCAGGTGATGATCGGAATATTTCTGAAGTGTATGTGGCTGGAAAGCAAGTGGTTCCTTTTTCAAGCTCTGTATAAATCCATCTCCCTTTTGCAAAATACTCTGCTGATCATTCTGCATCTGATTTGGAAAAGATTGTTTAAACACAGTGCCTGATCATCAGGAATGACACCTCACTTTTGGATAATGTTATAAAATTTGCAAACATTGAAAATTTTGTTAGACCTCTCAAGAATTACTTTACCAAAATTTTCATAGTTCTAGAGGGAATGGCTATTTAAATATCTCTGTAAAAATAGCATTTGTGCATTAATGGGGGATTTGATAAATACCTTATTTAAAGAGGACACCTGCTGTTCTGTTTAATAATAGTATAGGAAGCACTATGTGGAACAATGAGATACTCATTGTCTATAGGAATTTAAAAAACCCCCACTGCTTGTGAATTGATTGTCCAGGTAATGGATATCATGGAAGAATGCAATTTCCATAGTATTATCATTGAGTATGGAAAAATCTGTGTCATTTTGGAGAATGTAGAGCAGTTTTCAGATTTTCCCAGGAGCTTTTTTTTTAAAAAAAAATTATTTAATTTAAGACATTATTTTTTAAGAGGAATTAAGTAAGAAGTGTGTGTTTATAATTAAACAAGGGTCCTTATCAAAGAGTTCAGAATTGTCATTTGTAGTCAGGCAGTTCATTGAATTACCTTGATCTGAGGGATGGCTGAATGAAACGTTAGTTTAATTAGAAGCAGGCCCTAAGATATCTCTGCAGGCTACACAATGGCAAATTAAGAGGGTTTTCTGGACTAGAGGGAGTGCTTCATCTAGTTCAGCATCCTGCAGAATCTTCCCAAACTCATTTGTTCCTGACTGTTCAGATAGGGTGATATGATGTCCCTTCTCCTTTCTGCAAGGGAAGTGAGTGCATTTAAAAAATTTCCAAGAGAAATGGTCTCTTTCTGGCCATTGCCACCTTTGACTTGAGGTGAAAATCATCACTGAAAAAAGCAGCTCAGCTTTCATGTGCTCTTTGTGTCTTTCAACGTGGCAGCCATAATTCCAGCCCTGTACAATTCCAGGATTCCAGGTAAAAAATATGCCCTTTTTGTTTTGGAAATCTGTGTGACTTCCTTTCCTAAAAAAGGCATATTTCCATGCTTTTTATCAGAGCCCCTTTTTTTTTTTTGTGATATCTGTTTGAGGAGGGGATTACTTCTTATTTCTTTATTATGTTTTTGCAACACAAAGGATGTGAGCTTTAATTTCAGGGTCATTAGGACCAATATTGTATTTAGATACTGTAAACAAGTGTTGAATATGGTTTTAAGGCCTGCTTCAAGCTTTTTTAGTTTCACTAAGCCTTGTTTTGCACTTTTATCTCACTGCCTGGGGATATAGGACTTACCTCTGTTCACAAAACAAGGGAGGTCACTGCACCAAAGTTTCACTTCATGTCTACTTCTGAGAGAGTGCTTGGCCCAACGTCACTCATAATGTTCTGATTTTAAAAGCATTTTCAGAGCTTATGTATTGTTATGATTACGCCTACATGAGACAGCATAGCACCAAGGGGAAGAGTAACAGCTAATTTGGGCACTTAGAGCAGTACAGTCTGTTCAGTGTGGTTTTTTTGCCAAAGCTGAGGGGCCGTACCAAACAGCAGGGAATAACCAGGAGATGTCTTGCAGACATCACCTGGATGCAGCCGCTCACGGAGAGTTCGCTCAGGTATCTTCCAGGTTGCTGCACTGTGCCACTGCTTGCCGAGGTACAGCCTTCCTACCCATTAGGTTCAAAGACTTCTAAGGCTTTAGGAGTCAAGATCTAAGGATTAATATTTACACATTTCATCAGGGTGTTTTCTCAACCATTATGTTTTTCATGTGTCCCAATCACCTACACAGTAGCACACGTGTTCAGCAAATAACAATCTTCAGCTCTTTCACTTGGTTTCCTGATTCAGGGAGCATTTTTTCTCATGAATTTTGACATGAATTTAATTGACCAAATTTCACATTTCAAAACCAAAGATCTGTGAGACACATGTTTTAATCCTCCCAGTTACTGTTTGAAACTATTTTAGGGAATTACATGGTTTTCAGCTTTGGCTTTCCTGTGGTGGAGAAAGATCACACAGCCTTGTGTACAATGTATGCTAGTGCCCTACTTCTTTGCCTCCAGAGCTATGAATTAAATCAATGCTTTTATTTTAATGGTAGTCTTAACTGTCTCTGACTTAATTGTTTTCCCATTATTTTCTGGTGTTTTTAAGAAAGGGATTCCGATTTCTTCTTAAAATACTTTTGGGGATGGACAGGTTGCTTATTTAAAAACCAGGAACACACTAAAACTTTAACAAGTTCAGGACTACACTGCTGGCCCAGTTAAAAAGGACGTCTCTAGGATAACTGCTGCCAGTGAGCTTTGTGTCTGAATTTCTACTGTGTCACAAGCAGTTTGACTCTTTTGAAATTCAGGGACAAGGTAGGAACTCACCTTTTGACCAGTGAGCTTTGTGTCTGAATTTCTACTGTGTCACGAGCAGTTTGACTCCTTTGAAATTCAGGGACAAGGTAGGAACTCACCTTTTGACCAGGAGGAGTGAGGACCAAGATGGATATCATTACATTAAATGCTGAGGTGCTTAGGGGTAAAGGAAAGAAGTCTGAATTTGATGTTTGAGGAGGCCAGTAGAGGAATTCATACAACAAATAAACTGTGAGGGTCTTTTGACAGCAACATCTTAATTAGAATTGTATGGAGAAAAAAACGCACTGCCAGAAAAGTTAAGCAGGGTCATCTGAGGCAGTCCCAAAATCTTGTTTGGTGGAAGATCGCTTAGACACAGAAATTTTAAGGTTTTAGGTAATACAGAGAATGTAGTAGTCAGATTTCTCTGAAGTAATTTTGGGAAAGTCACTAAGGATCCCACTGTGAAGTTTTAGTCCTTGGGACCCTCTGCCTGTGTGCAGATTGCCAGGATATTTGTTAGAGTGGAGGAGGATCAGTGGATAAAAGAAGTTGTTGCTGAGACTCGCACATCCACACCATATGCAGCTCAGGACTACATATGTCCCGTTTCCTTGGATAGATGCCCATACTGCATGCGCAGTTTGAAGCAGGCCAAGTAATGGGTTCAGATTCTTAATGTCTCTTTTAGAGACTGGAGTATATTTGGAAGGCAGCTGAGCCTCCAGTGTAGTTTCCTCCAAAATAGACTTAACTCCTGTATACCAAAACCACCCTGCAAACTGAATCAAAGTTCAATAAGGGAGAATGATTGGGAATTCAGAACAGCACTATTGTCTCGAACCAACATGCCAGTGGAGGCTAGAACTTGAACTATTCTCCCTCTAAGTTCATCACAGAACTTAGTAGCTGAAAACAAATTGAAGCAACCTTCTTCCACCTTCCTCCCTTCTACCTAACTGCCCCACCACAAAAAACCCAAACCAAACCAAAACAAAACAAGCAAACAAAACAAAAACAGAAAAAAACAAACAAAAAACAACTTAAAATGAGACAACTGAACACTAAGGGGATATGAGTATGTGGAAGAAAATTAAGGGATAATTTTCAGTTAGTATAACTTGACACATACAGCAGTATAAAATGACTGATTTAAGATAAAACCTCTGGAAAAACACATGCAACAGATTCCAGATGTCTCTCCCCACGAGTTCTCTTACCAGATGGTGGATGAGATCTTTCTTTCTTAATATGTCTTTATGTTCAATGGTAGCACACCATTCAGACAAAGGAAGAAAAAGGCTATTTGTGTAGAGCTTGCTTGTTGGGACAATATGCTTACTGTGTTCTATGGTCAGATGAGCACTTATTTATTATAAATAGAATGTATTTGAATTACTGTTATATGTTGATCTCATTGTGTCACTTTAGGTTTTGAAATACTAGTAAGAATTGCCTATGCATTATGCAGCATTATTTGAATTATTCATGTGTGGCAAGTGGAGTTCTGCACTTTAAAATGTTGCCTTGGCCTAATGTTTATATTTATGCTGTATTTTTTGTGCAATCCTAAGGTTTTGTAGGGAAAAAAAATGTGTATTTTTTCACTGTACTGAAATTTTCAGTAAGTCTACTTTCTTTTAAAAAAGGGAACTTTAAAATTACCCTGTCTAAAAGTCTGTACCTGATTATACACTCATGAGTGGAAAAGTTGTAATGGTTTTATGAACTTGGATAGTAACATTTAGTGTAAAAAAAGTGCATATAAATAGAATTTTTTTAGAATGTAACTATGATAATGCAATGCAAGTTAGCAAAAGGTATTGTTAAATATCTACAATTTTATTGAGCAAAAGAGAACATAGTTATTATTGATTATTCTTTTAAAAAGAATACATAAGATTTGAAAAACAAAAAGCCCAAGTTCTTTCAAAGAATATCCCAGTTTTAAAAGGAAAAGATATTAATTTCATTACTCAGACAAGCTGCTTAAAAATACTATTTTCAGAATTTCCAGGAACAATCCATAACAGATGATAAGGTGGACGTCTTTTAAAGTTCTGGATTTTCATGAATAAGTGGTGTTGCTTTATTTGCGGCCTGGTATGTGTTGGGAGTCAACTAACCTGTAAAATTATAGTGTAGAGTCACAGAATAAGCTGAGTTGGAAGGGACCCTCCAGGATCATTATGTCCAGCTCCTGGCCTTACATAGCACCGTCCTCAAGGACAGGGAAAAAATGAAGACATTTGCAGAAGACATTTGGAAAGAGTGGTAGTGGAATACAAAATACTGCAGAGTAGAAAGAAGGTAGATCAGAGGAACTCATAAAAAGAAGATGACATGTCAGTGAAATTTTAGGAGGGAAATGCTCAGAAAAGAAGATACATTCTCAGGTAATGTTCTGTTAAATCACGGATGTCATTCCTTCTAAAAGTCATTGAGGTCCAAAACCTGACCAGATTTCCAAAGCAGTTACTTACATGCTTAATAATACAACCCCAAATACCTGCTTATGGTGTAATTATGAAGTTCTTCACAACTTTTAGACCTCTGCTTCAAGATTTAAATCAAAATTACCTGTAATGGCTCCAGAAGAAACATAATGTAAGGGCACGTTATGTTTTATCTACACCTGTCCTGTGAAACATTTAGCACTGGCCAGGACAGAGGCTGAGTTAGTCTGGTCCCAGTGAAGAATATCTGTTCCTGCATGCCCCAGACATGATTCCCTGTCATGTGCCTGGTGATGCAGTGATAGCTGAGTCCAGCGCAGGACAAAGACTCTGGTGTGACTGAAGTGACTGAATACAAACGGTTTTAAATATCAGATTGTTTAGAAATGAAGCTCATTGCTGCGACCACAGCACATTTTAAATTACACAATCATATATATCTAATACTGAACTTCTAGATACTAGGACTTTGGCTTAAAGCTGTGGGGTTTTTAAGCCCTTGCGCTGTAAGTGCAAAAACTCTTGCTTCTCTTAAGAGAGAAACCAGCAAATGACATCTGCAAGGTATGAAAATGAGTAACAACATCAACAAAAACAATTCTTGGGAAACCAAAAGGACATCAGCAACATTAACAACAATCTGTTGTTCAAAGTTAATAGAACTATTAGTTTATGTGGAAAGGCTGAGCAATGTTTTTGGGAAGCAGTTCCATGAAAACTTCAGTGGAAATTCTCTTAGAAAATGCCCAGAGTCAGTCTGCTCCAACCAAGAAGGTCCCTTGTGGCTTCTGCAGAGGCAGTCACTTCTATAGAAGTGACAATAGCCATGCCTAGACCCTCACTTCTTTACCCTGCCATGACTCAGAAGTGTATATTAGCTTTACTTCTGGCATTGGTTTGTGGTTTCTCCTAGATTTAATCTTAGTTTGAAAATAACTATGGTAAAGGAGTGGAGCTGGGAGAGGGATAAAAGCAAAGGGCAATCTTACACCAGCCTGCCTAATGATTCCACTCAAAATATTTGTCCCACCAGGTAGATGTTATTATGTTTGCACAGCTCTTAGACGCAATGATTTGGCTTAACGGCTTGAGTGAACTCGTAACAATTAAAGTGAGTCAAGGCTAGGACATAAACTGTGAGCAGCTGATAAACGCATAAAAATGTTGTACTGTGATCTGCGTTTAAGTCACCAGTGGCTTTCCTTAGCCAAGGGCTCCTAGGCACATTTAGATACAAAAAACTCCCTGGAGATAAGCCTGCAGGATGAGGGGCCAGCATTAGTGACAACTGAGGGCTGTAAACAGCATCCCGTCTGGCCTTGTGGTTTGGAGCTGGATTGTGTACTCCTCTAACAATTTTTACTGATAAAGCTTTTCGAAAGCATTAGTATGTGCTCCTTACCTGAGGATGTGTGCATCCCTTGCTTCAAGACAAATTTTCTTTCCCCAAAGGAGAGTTCACATCTTGCCGGAGTAAGTTTTTCTGATGCTGATTTGTCTGCTTGCCACCTGTTGTGCATAAGCTCTGGTTCATGTGAAAATGCCTAATTGGAGTTAATGTCGTTGAATTTATCCTTCCTTTTGTACTTGTGCAGTTTCAAGGAAGAACAATGTATTAGGAGAAATGGTATATGCGATTTCCACTGTTCTGCTTGGTTTTGGTCATGCTAAATAGGAAGTCATGTACTGTTGAAACAAAATAAAGAGGCCTTGTGTTTACACCAACTCTTGTCTCTTTCTGTGTTTGACTTTTGAGAAGAGAGAAAGCTGACAAGCTGACTAATAAATAACGAGGGCCAAAATACACAGCATCATACCCTGTTTGCTGGGGAACCTGGGCAACCCCCCATCACAGGAGTTTGCAAACTCTGCTTAGGATGTATGTTATTTTAGGGGATCTTTTTTCAGATTCAAAACTCTTACAGCTTTTGATGCATCTTTATTATCAGACTTGTTGGCTTCATAAATCAAAGCCAGTGCTTTGGTAACCACTTTATTTTTTTTTTTTGTGTTGGAGTATACTGTCCTGAAATGCTTGCTTCTTATGCTTAACAAGAAAGTCACATCTCCTTTGATGTGTTTCTTCACTTCCTTAATTTTCAAAGCTTAGGCATAAAAATGTCCCCAGACTAAGCAGCTCTGAAACTCACCAGCAGTGGGTTTTCTTAAAACAAAAACTGCCATGAGAGGACCAGTGATGACACACTGAGGAATTCTGTACTGAAATGTTGAGAATTATGTGCAAGCTGTTACCAACTTGCCCAAAATTTTGTGCACAAGAAATAAAGCTGTTCTGTATTTTCATCAACCAGCTTATCAACAAGTCATCGAACTACAGAGAAAGGAAAGTGAAAGAAAACCTCTTTGTAGACTACTGTTCTTAACAGGAGGGCCCATTTAGGACTTCAGACTGGGAATTTGGCTACTTAACACTTCACTTTTGAAAAACAACAGAAAGAAATGCTTTTGCAATATTTCACTGGAGTACTTTGCTGAGACTTTCCTATTTAAGGCAGTATGAGCCCCAGATGTGAGCACAGTTCTTATGGTGTAGAGGGTTTCCAAGTCAATTTGTAAATCTGAGAGCCTTTGGTATGCTCTCAGTAAATCTCAGGATACAATTACCTGTTTCACTACAATTGACTTGATGCAGGCACAATTCGTACAAGTGAAAACAGAGTTTGCAATCTCAAAAAAAAGTCAGTGAATAATCCTGAATGCTTTATCAACGTAATTTTCATTAGTCTTCTCCCATGACAATAAAGAAGGAAACAAAGAGTGTTCTTGGTTTGAGATCAGATACTGGATCACTTATATCTCAGCTTAATGGATTTGCAGTTCATGACTTAAGAGCATAGTTAAAATGCAAAATGCAGGTTGCTTGCCCTATCCTTGTACTCTGTAATCAGTTGTCTTCCTTTCAAAGCATGTGACTGAATTCTTGCATTAATTCTAATTAAATATTAGAATTAATATTTAAGATTTACCTTAAAAATATGGCCATAAATGCCATGAAATCAAGCTGAAATATGAGCAATGCCTCTTCCTTTCATAATTGGTCTTAGCTGTAACATCACAAAATATAGAAGTATTTTTCTTCGTAGAAATTGAAAGTATTAAACAGTTGATACATTTTCATCTCCGCCCCTGCTTAAACCAGTCTCACCTTCCAGTACACTGGTGGAGGTTCATAGCTGTCAGAAAACCAACTTCTCTGATAATTCATAAAGAATATCTATTCCAGCTAGCTGTGCGCTGCATTAATACTTGTTGTGTTCTCTCATTGCTCTAAAAATTACTCCCCGGCCTTTTATTTTTGAGCAGGAATTCCCATTGTTGTATTTTGGTGGCTTGTGAAACAGCAAAGAGATGTGCCAACGGTGATCAGCACTGCCTTGCAGGACACAGCAGCCAGTGCTGAGCAGTCACCCCTACCCCAGCTGAGGGGCTGCATCTGGGCATTTCCAGCATTTTTATACAAAAATTCACTTGCTTCAAGGGGTAACAGGAAGAAGAGAAGAGTTTGAGCTGTGTGCAGTAGATGCTGTTACAGAAAGAGAGATTCACAGATTTTAGAAGTGTAACCCTATAAAGAATTGAACAGTTACAATCCTCAGCTCTGACCTTTCTATGTCAGAGGGAGTGGCTGAGTTGTCCCGTGAGGCCATGTCTCACGTCCTCATCATGTACCCACCCTTGGGACTGAATGCCCGGTGAAACACACACTGAGTGAGTCTGAGTGACCAGGATTAGAGTGGCTCGAGGCACAGTGCATAAGAGCAACATAATACTGCACACATGCTAAACACTCAGTTTGTTAAACCCCACTCAGTGCGGGTCTTGTTCCCTTGAGTGCAGTGCTGGGATAACCCCCGTGCTAGCAGTTTGGGAGGTTGCTTGGACACCCTGTTGCTCAGTCAGCCTTGCCAGAAGCAATCCAAACTCTTCACTGGAGGCCTGCTGGAGAGCAGGAAGGTCCCATCACCAGGGCATCTTCATCTCAATCTCTCAAGAGTAAAATTAAATTCAAATTGCTGCACTCGCACTTCTGATACAAAAGCCATCTCAGTGCAGTTTATGTGCACAGACAGCTCTCAGCTGTACCCTTGCCTGGTTTGGGAGCTGCTGTTGTCCAGCAGCTGCTGCTGTTTCTGGCTGTAGCTGCTGATGTGGAACTGAGACAAGGTGAGGCAGCATGAGGTGGTGTAATGAGCTACCTTCATAAACTCCTGCACTTCAGTTTTTCCTCTCTTTAAAATGAGCAGGGCTTGGCAGTATTACCCCTGCTTTGTGAAACCCTGGGAGGAGCTAAAGGGGAAAGAAAATGAAAATAGGAGAGCAAAAGGAAAGAAAGAAAGAACAAAAGAAATAATGAAAAGAGCAGCTGGAGGAGAAAAAAAAAATGTGTCCAGCTTTTTCCTGCTCTATTTCCTAGGCCATATCTTACAGAGGTGTTTCACAGCAGTGGAAGCAGCCCAGGAGAGGTCTTCTGCCTCTTCTCCTGGGGCATGTCTCCTCAAGGCTGGCTGGCAGGACATCTGTGGTGGTCCTAACCCCTGGTAAACCACAGGCCTCTGTGAATGTCCTGTCAGAGTAACATGTTTCACCACGTTTTGTGAGCTCTTCACACCTCTGAAGCACAGTGCATCACCTAGAGAAGGAACTGCTTGCTTTGAAGTCTTTACCCTACCTGCTGCCATCATACTTTTGCCTCCAATGCCATATAAACCTTCCATTAAAAAAGTCCTCCAGCTTTCTTGTAGTACTGAAAGCTGCACTGGAGAAGAGGACACAACCTGCCCAAAGAAACACCTTGTTGTTTAGGCCATGAAAATTGCATTTATAAAGTCACTGTAACAATAACAAAAAAACAGCAACGTAGACCCTCCAGGATCTGTGGAGTTACCTGATGGTTATTATCCAAAGCACAGATGTTGCACAGGCTGCTGAGGGCTACAGCCTGTGCAAGCATGAAATGAAGGTGGGCCATGGTCCCACCTTACACTGCCTCACCTTGTCCCAGTCACACACGAGTGTGTGATCGTGCCATCGTAAGTGGCTGCAGGATCTGTGCCAGGCTTCACAACAGCTCCTTCCAGGACATGAAGCTGTGGACTCGGGTGTGCTTGTACTTGCAGCTAACCCTCTACATTATCTTCTAGGTCTTTCCTGCAAAATGCAATTTAATTTAAAGTGCCTGGAATTGACTTGGTAACATTTTTCCAAAAAGAGATTTTCTGCTGAGTGGGAAGGAAGTAGATGTAATTTCAAGGTGATGAGAAAAGAAGTACACAGTGGTCACAAATGAGTGGTTTAGGTCACTTGAGGAATCACTGTCAAAGGTATTTAAAAAAAGCAAGTTTAATATAAATTTCCAGAAGCACAGCTTAACAAAGTTCAGTGGCCAGGTTCACTGCATTATGTACTAGATGGATGAAACATACAAAGGAAAATCTGTTAGAATTGATTTAGAATGATTTACAAGGAAACAGGAGACATAAAAAAGGTTAGGATGCAAAAGGGGAGACCCTCCTTCTGAGTCATGAGGTTCTGGATGGACCCCCTCCTTTGCTAAACTACCCGCAGCTTTCTGTCACGTTGTAATCCCCATGAGTACAAGGGCGGCCCGTGTGAGATTTCTGCTCCTGTAGAATGAAGCGTCTGCCTCCCCATCCTGGCTGGGCAGTCTGTAACAGACTCCTACCAGGACACCCGCTCTGCTGACCCTCCCCTGGTCTTTACCCACTCAACCTATCACCATCATCATGGGTCTCAATGAAATCTAAAAAATCCCTCACAGACAGTGCTACCCCATTGCCTCTCCTGCTTCACCTATCTCTTCTAAAGTTTTTATAGCCACCCAAGAGAGAAAGTAAAATTTCATCCATTGCAAAAAAAAAAATATCCTGGGAAATGTTATCTGTAAATCCTACTGGGAATATTAAACTGTTGTGGGACTAGTTAGGCATCAGGCTGGCTTGAGCAACTCCTTCTCCTACACAATACCCATTCTGTGAATTCACAGAAGCCTTCGGCCATCACACTGATGACCCTGGCCCCTCTATCTTAAGACCAAAAATCCCCGTAACTTTCTGATGCATTAGAAACAATTGTTTTGGGGGAAAAAAAATACAGCAAAGGGAGCGGGCACAAGAACGCCAGAGTTGTTAACAGTATAATATTCTTCACATGGACAGCAGGTGCATCTCCATGGCACACCACCCTCTCCTCTCTGTGTGTCCTCTGCAGGGATAACTGCACTCTTCATTATGCAAGGGTGTGAAAGGGACTGAGCTGGGTCAGAGCAAAGGTCTATCTAGTAAAACTGTCCTGTTTCTAGTAAGGTTGATGAATAATAGGGATGTGCAGGAGGAAAGCAGGACACAGCACAAGCCTTCCCTTGCAGACACCCCGGCTTTCAGTCAGCAAGTCATATAAATTTAAAGTCAACACCGCAGTAGAGAAGTTTGTTCTAGCTCTTTAGTTTATCTAGTCCCTTTCTGATACACTCATATTTGTGCTCTTTGCAAATCCAGCAACTGTGAATCCCACCTGTTCATTTTGTGGTGGATGGCAGAACCCTTTCTTCTGTTTGTTTTACTGGCTGCCTAAACACATCCCTGCTTCCCAGACTGCAAGCTCTACTGAACAGTATAGTGTCAGCTTTTTGATTAGCATCACTCTCCTTAAAAATTATTTCAAGGAAGTGTAAGAAAGTTTTGTGCTTCTTATATTTTTGGTTCAATTTATCAAACAGATGTGTTAATGTACTTATTTTTTAATTTGGTTTCACAGAGAAAGATTAGGGCTGGGCAGTAAATTACATGTGAAGTAGACTGGACTGGTTTCACAGAAAGCAAGGAGGAACTGCCAGCACTGCCTGTGCCCCAAATAAAACAGACCATTTCAAAGACCTGGAAGCAGCAGAACATTTTGCACTTTTGCAAGGGCCAAACAGGTTGTCATTTGCCTGAAGCCATTAAAATATCTTATTTCTCTATGCCAAGACTGATAGACATGCTGAGCTGGGAATTGCTAAAAGATGGTGTCAGATTCAGGGTTCACTAGACTTGAAAAGAAATCATATGCTGCTAACACCCTTTCCTTGATCCAAGACTGATTTACAGCATCAAGTTTCCACCTTTTCCTCCTTCCTGTATAAATGCACTATGTGGTATGAGAGCCATTATGAAGAGGATAGCAGAAACTCTATCACAGGGAGAAACTCTATGAAGGAGAGAAGCAAGAGAAGGGTATTTCCTTCCTCCCCACTGGCCCTTGTGTATGTAAAACCTAATTCTTCAAATAGATCCTTTCCGACAGAAAAGGAGTACAATGAGAATATGGAATGTTGCACTCCTAGTAAGGACATGAGAGGAACAGGCAGTACAGCTGGCAGCGGTGTCACCCTTCCCATACCCAGTCATCTCCTTTCGGAGTTGTTTTGTGAGTTCCTGCTGATGTGCATTCTTTAAGCACTACCAGAACTTTACATTCTGGCACAAGTTTAAAAATTCGTGTCAAAGTACAGACATACTTGATCTCTGGCCTCAGTGACTTTAAAGCTTGGCTGGAAGTGGATGCACCAAGTGCAAAATATCCCTTTGGATCATCATTCATACTCACTTCTGTTATTCACATGAGCAC
Source organism: Ifrita kowaldi (assembly GCA_013398055.1). Lineage (NCBI taxonomy): Eukaryota > Metazoa > Chordata > Aves > Passeriformes > Cinclosomatidae > Ifrita > Ifrita kowaldi. The sequence continues at coordinate 100,512 of VZRS01011860.1, forward strand.
TCAGAAAAATTTTTTCATAATTGTACTGATAAACATTCAGATACTGTAGTGACAAATGTGGAATGCATGGATGAACTACATGATATTACTAATAGCAAGGATAAGCATTTGTAAGTTGTTTTCTAAACCCAAGATTACCATGCAACCTCAATATCCTCATAGATGCGAAGACCATGAAAATATCAGCTGCCCTTCTCTTGGAATAAGGTCAAAAAACCAAGGTATTAGACATTACCAAGAATTACCTCACAATAACCACAACAACCTTTTGAAAACACTTAGCATCCTTTTACTCTAGAGGGCAAGAACAACAGCATGGTCCCACTGCTTTTAAGTCTTTGTCAGAGCCCAGGAGAGACCAGCTGGACACTGTTGCTTCTCTGCCAAGACAATGTGTACAACGATGAGCACCTCCCTTGGCCTTGAGGATTCACCTGCCAGCTCTGCCCCTCTGTGGAGCAAAGGAAGGCAATGCTGACTGCTTGCAAATGTCTAAGCAACTTGCTCTTATACACAGTGAAAGATTGCATTGTATTGCTCCCCTCTGTAATGTTTGTGCTGCTCTGGGAGAGTTAAATCTTCCTGCAGGCATAATTTAACCAACAACTTCCAGTCTCAACAGCATGTGAAGATTTTTATGAAGAGGGTTCTTGCCTGTTCAGTAAACACTACACCCTGGTTACTAAAAATGTCTATATAATTGTTTTGGGTGGTTCTGTTACTTAGGCAGGCTTCTGAAGTGTTAATTGTGATATTAGTGCTAAATGCACTGAGCTGTCTTTTGCATTTACTGAAACTGTGATTCACTGAGCTGACTAAATCTCTACATGTTTAACTTCAGAACAAGGCTGAGCTAATGTATTTCCAAGTGGTATTTGATAAGCAGATTATTCCACTGCCTACAAAAATCCATACTAATAATTAGACAAAATTAAGTATGAGAATGATTTGTGTGGCGTCTCTCACTGACATAAGCAGCTCCCACACTCCTCTCTGCATTTCACTATGCAGAGGGTGAGAACCTTGAAGCAACCATGATCTCAACATTGTATACTGGACTTTGAGACTCCTATTTTAACACTTTATCATATTGTCATAAAAAGAGAACAAATACTCTTATCTCTCATTACTGCCATTTCCATGACAATTCACCTAAACATGACATAAAACTCCTTGTTGCAAATCTTCTTAAAATCAGAAAAGAGGAAAAAATGTACTCCCCCTTTTCTCACCGGTCAGATTACATATGGGCAAAATTCACATGGAGGCATTATAGAGAGCAATCATACCACAGACCCTACATCTTCCTTGTTGTTGAAGGAAAAGCATTGCTTTGAAAATCAAAAAAGGGACTCGAAGCACAAAACTCCCTCACTGGATGATCCACATGGCTGCTTGCAGGGCTTTGTGCAAGCTTTTGGGGCACGTTTGTGCCTTGCCTCTGAGCAGAGGTAAAAGTGAAGTCAGCATGTCTTGTTGAAATTCGGTCTTCCCTGACACTTGCAGAGAGTGTGGGGGTGTGAGACTGCTCGTGCTGGAGCAATGGTGATGGAGGAGGTGCTGTCCTCCCCTCTTGCAGGCTCAGCTCTGCCTGGTGACTTTGAAAGTCTTCTCCATCTGATAGACCCTGGTTGCAGCATCCTGGGGACCGGCAGAGGCAATTTGTTGGGCATAAATACTCACCCCCTCCATGGTGCCCTTGGCAGGGCCTGGCAGCTGACTGCATCCATATACTGCCGGAACTCCACATCCGTCATCACAGTGGTGGTGTGGCACAGACAGCCCCAGGGCACCATGCCCTGCCCTTCTGGCTTACTCAAAGTCTTTCTGAGCTCTGGTGCTTAGCAGTATATGGTCAAAGTGATCTGATCGTGCCAGAGCTTGGCACTATCAGCACAGATAAAACAAACACACCTGCCTAAAATATTTACTTGTTCCTGGAACTTTGGTCTGGGGTGAGCCACTGTGACTGACAACTTCTTTTACTGAAAAAATGGGGTTGTTTTACCCTTAGTTTTTAGCCTTGGAAAGGGGGGTCTTGAGATACCAGTTAGTTTCTTTTATTTTAGTATTTTTCTAAAAGCAGTTTCCTTATACTGAAATTCCTTGTAAGCACCCAGGGAGGAGGAGGAAAGAAAAAGGCTTTATTTAGATGCTGAGTCACTGAAGGGAGAGGTTTGCAGTGCGAAGATGCGTTGCTGGGATGGTGTGGGCTGGGGTTGGCACTGCAGCAGGTGTGGCTGGGACCCCGACAGCCAGCCCGGGACTGCTGCAGTGACACAGGTGGCCCAAACTGGGCTCTTGAGAGGCAGGGGGGTTTCCTGCTCACGTGGGGATGGCAGTGTCAGGGCTCAACCTGCAGCAGGGGGACCCTGCTGGGCTGTCCTGGACACCCTTTCTCTACAGCTGATTTTTGTGAATCACTTTCAGACACGCCAGAGGGAACCTGAGGCACAGTGAAGTCTGTGGTTAGCCACTGGTTATATTAAGCTGAATCAAACTTGTGACCTGGTTGTGTTTCTACATTTGTGGGCAGAGGATGGCTCTTTCCTTGAAGTAGGAAAGAAAAAAAGCTATGAAGTGTGCTCATGGCTGTAACCCTACAGCCACAGAAGGTTTTGAAACACAAAAGCACGTATCTGATCTCTGAACATAAGGCTTTGCTTCTCTACACACAGCTTTCAGATGACTGAGGTGGGAGAGTGAGGAGCAGGGATTTTCAGATGAAGCTCTCACCTAGAACAGAGCTGGGCAGCAAGCAGGTGTGTTTGAACAACAGACTTTTTTAAAAAACAATGACCAGGTTTGGGAAAAGAGAGATTTCCAACAGTACTCTTGGTCTGTACTCCACCTAACAAAATTGTGTTTAGTTAAAAAAAACCAAACATAAGTTAGCAACTTAACTGATATTAGTAAAACATTCCCTAAAAGAAGCATATTTAGCAGAAAAAGAAGTGGAAGTTACCTTGACTGCTTAGGTCTTGCAGTACATAGTGGCATTCTTGCTTTCAGCTTTTTGAAAAATTGCTCTCAATTTGTAGCCCAAACCAGCATACTACTTATACTGCAGGTAGTACATATATTAACTTACTTTCTTCAGCACTAATAATGTCTGCAAAGATATGTTCTTGGCATAACCTTTCACCACAGTTAAAAAACAACACACACACACACAAAACAGCTTTTCAAATTATGTGAACTGCTTTAAGAAAATCAGACGTGTTTGCTTCAGACTGTTAAAGTGCTATCATGAGTGGGCACGAAATAAAAGAGAAAAGGCCAGCCAAAGCTTGTGCAGGAGTTAAGTTACAGTGAGGTTACTGAGTCCCTGAGGTCTGGCAGCAGAAGTGTATCCGTATTGTTGCCTGTTGGTGCTTTTCTTGTTTGGCATTGGTGTGACACTGTTGTTTCCTGAGCTGAAGTGCCAGCAATCAAAGGATTTTAATAGCCTGATGAGGACCAAGTGCAGTGGTGGGTGGATTTTGGCCTCCCAAGAAGGATACTGGAGTTCACAGACCTTTTGGGGCAATATTTGCTGTAAGGTAAATATAGAAGTGGCAACTCTAGGCTTCATCTGGTTTTGCCCACCAACATCATACAGTGGAGCTGTGTCTGGAGCTTGTTCAAGCCCCAGCCAAGGGGCTGCTGCTCCTCCCCTGGCCCTCTCTTATACCACTCTGGAGCTTGGGGGAAGCAGGGATGCCACAGTGACCCTTGAAGAAGCAATGAGAGCTGGGTCCAGAACCTGGCACTGCTGCTTTTCATGGCCAAGGGCAGTTTAGAACTCAGATGTTGCACTCCTCTTGCTGAAAGCTGGGTTTAGTCAGCACTTGAGGCATCCCTAGATGTTGTACATCTGCTTCTGGTAGCATAACTCACTCACCCTCTCTGAGATCTGTGACACTGCTCTTTAAAATGTGGCTTTTTAATTCGGATCACTTGACCAAAAGCCAATCAGGAAGCAATTGCACAAGTTAAGGTAAAACTAGTGCTGTAGGACAGTCAAGCAGCTGGTGGCAGCAGTCTGGTAATACAGCACAGCTGGAGCCAGAACTGCAGGACCGTGTCCTCACTGACCCCTTCTGTGCTTTTTCCTCCCTTCTGTGCACTGGGAACAGCAACCCTTACCCACCAGCACGAAGGGCTCTGGGAAACGAAGAGGCAGAGTCAGTAAAAGTCCTGGTGTTATTATTCACTGATACAACCTTTGGTCTCCAGCAGCTATTTGTGGACTGAGTGTTACATGCCTCTATTTACTGAAGGCTAGCCAACACTGAGAAAGGACTCTGTGCTAACTGTGATTCAGCCTCAGCAGATGACAAACACAACCACCCCTGCTTAGATGAAATGATGAGTAAATTAACTTGAATCTCAAGGCCATTCCCTAACATAGTACAATCTTCAAACCCGATCTTAGAAAATGTTGCTGAGGAGCCAGTGAACTACTACTGTTGGACCTTTATTTATTGGCAGGTCCAGATGTGTAATTACTAACTTGTATCAGCAAAAGTATCACCTTAAATGTAAAGCTATTTCTGCAACCTGCGGGTGACTGGCTCACACTCAGCCAGCAAACGTTAAAGTCACAATGGCAAATGCTAATCTTTGCATCACTGCTATGCTTGAAGCTGCCAGCCAAACTGTTTCCGCAGAGACCGAAACCGTAATTCCTCAGCGGCGTGTACAATCTGTGTGTAGTGGTCTCACCCCTCCTGCCTGCCTGTGCACCATCCTCACACTAGACCCAGCACTCAGTGAACTTCCTGCAAGCTGGTGTGGTGGCTGAATTGACAACAAAACATCCAAGACTTTGGTCATATGAGGTCAGCTGAAATACACAAATCTGTATGGGTATTATCCATCATATTAGTCCAGCAATCAAAGGAACCAGCTCAGTCTCACTCTGAAGACTGAAACCAGACTGAAAGGGATCAAGATTTTTCCAGGGTCATAAATCTACTTTCCCCTCATAACTCCCATGCTACTTAAAATACAAGTAAGGAAAATCTACTTTAGCCTAATCCTATTTAAACCTAATCTGACCTGGTCTCCTAGAAGCATTATCAAAGTCAAATAGTCCTGTACACAAATTGTTTCACAGGCTCCTTTGGGAACTCAGGGTACAGCCATCAAGTACCCAACTTCTCAATGACCCACTAAAGAAAGCTTTTAAAGAAATCAAATCTAAAAATGTTTTTCACTCAAGGAAAACCCTCATCAGAAAATGACACAGGTTGGGTGGATTTTAAACAATATACATGTGCACTATGGCAAAGAGTTAATGAACTAGAATGAGCAATAGTGAATTAAATTGATTTTCTTTTCCTCACATCTGTGCTACAATCTCAGTGATACTACCACGTAGGATTGGGATTTCATTCTTTTTTGCTGTATTGGAAAATCATTAATCAGGCAAAAATATTAGAGACAGGGACTGTAGGCCTCCAAAAGTAAAAGGTGTGAGCTGTAGGTAGCATTTCTTCACCTACATGCTTGCCATGCCATAGCTTGGCAAATGCTTTCTGCTTCTAACACCTCTCACAAGATTATGCCAACAATGTCAACAAACATCACCACCAAATGCTTTCAGACAACAAAATACATTAACTACCTGTCAAAACTGCCATCAATGAAATCTGAAAATAAAACAAACCAATAAAGGTAAGTCCAAATACACATCTCTAAACAGGCCCAGCGAACATTTAATGACACCTTTCAGACACTGGCTAAAGGGACTGAGGGACATGATTGCAGTGGAAACATGAAGCCGACATAAGAGCTCTGCAGTGAGCAGGGCCCCATACCGAATAATGGGTTCAGCTTATCTTTTCTTTAAATTTAATTATTGCAGCATCTAGGAGCTATAGGAAGAACCTAGAAACACGTGGACCAGGAAAAGCCTAAAAGTGACTTCCATCCATAGTGCTCACTGCCCTACTAAAATAAACGCCTGGTAAAATCCCCAAAAAAACCATTTAAAAAGTATTGATTTTTCCCTACTCAAACCAAACCATGGTGAGGATGGCTGGATATGGAGGACAGTAAAATCAGTTCAGACACAGCCACACTGTACAGCAGCTTAGTAGGCAGCTAAGGTGTCCTGAGCCCAATTAGGCAAGTACATTTGGCTACTATGAAGACTAACTCTTTCCTTGGAGTTCAACACTTTTCATGAAACATGCTAGCCTTGGTAGTTCATTTAGCAAACATGCCTCTGGTCTATCAATAGAAAAGATCAAACTACACTGATAAAGTGGCACACACAATCCCCTCTACATTTAAAAAAAACCCCCAAACACGCACAACAATTGAAAAAGCAAACAAAGAACTTGATCCACAGTCACAGTAAGATAATCGAGAAATGTTGTCACCTGTGCATGGATCAAAAATAGCATCACAGAGCAATGGTAGTAATGCAGCATTTACGTGCATCCCAATGGGAACTTGAAAGGAGGAGGAGGGTTCTGGAAGTGCCTTCTCTTGACACAGGTCATGAGTAACCTGCAAAATGCCAACAAAGAGGGAGGTACTTCACCCTGCAACCCTCTCAGATGCCTAAAGTTAGTTAAGTGAGACCTAACCTGCCTTGGACCAGGACTCATCACACAATGATTAGAGAATTGCCAAATATTCTGCGTTGGAAGGGACTCACAAGGATTACCAAAGTCCAGCTCATAGTCTACCCTGCATTGCTTGTACTTGGGTACAAGAGTAGGTATAATTATCCCATTTACTTTTTGTTTTCTCTCTGAAGTGAATAAACCCCAGATTGTGATAAGCAGGCTTATTGCTGCTTGGAAATAAAGGCTGGTTGTAGATACAGGGAGAAAAGAACTAGCACCACAAGGGGGTTTAATAAAAACAGAGATATCTTACTTAGGCAGTTTGAGCCACAGCAACACTCACCTGAGAAAACCAACTTCCAACATTGCTACAATGCTGGCCATGAGCTTACAATAGAAACATACACTGAAATGAAATTTGCATTAACAAAAGCATTCGTCATCTGCATCTTACCATCTACTATAAAAGGCAAGCACAAGACAGCTTCTTCAGGAAGCTATGACACAAGTAATTTCAATTATCAACTTTTTTTTAAATAGTAAATTTTACCCATGCAAATAAAACAGTCAAGCCAGTGTCTTTGGTTGCCATTGCAGGTGTTGATTCTTGCATTTATTTCAGTACTCCCATCTTTACCCTTGTTTTCATTTAATTTATGTCAAATCACAGACTGCTGATATTCTGCTAATTTTATCCTACAGAACTCAATTCTTCATACCATGAGTGATCCAGTCTTCGGTTTTAGGCTGATGTGCCCTTTCAAGCAGAAATGATCTATTTCCTTTGGTGAAAAAAACCCCCAAACTCCAACCCTGCTTCTTTGGTCATCACTAAATTACTTCTGAAATAGGCAACCTAAAGGCTGAAGCATTTCTGCTAAGTGTTTACAGTAGGTTAAGTGATAACTCAGGTCTGCAAAATGGCATTTAGAACTCTCTCTGTGGTGATAACTCTCACTGCACTCACAGACAGAACTTCTTTCCTGCACTATATTTTGACAGTCACTCACTATTCTTCCAGCTGAAGTTTTCTAACTATTCAGATGTGTCATATGTCAATTCCAACGCCATCCAGGAACTTTCAGGTGCACTGCCAAAGCCCTTTCGTGTTTCCTAAATCAGAAAGCAGTCCAACAAATATCCAGGGTGTTTAATGACAGAAAAAGATCAAGAGAGTCAGTAATACATGCTTTGTGAGAAAATGCGTTCTTATTTCCGGCTAGCTCAGAATCTAACGAACAAGCAGAAAAATCACACATCTATACAGAAAGCAAAGTTCCATTTGTGACTGCATCATAGCTACTTAACAGATTGGGATACCTGAAACAAACCAATTCCTTATTTGCTGTGTATTTCCTCCTTCAAGCAGATGCATCAGACGATCCTGTAGAGCAGCTTAGGAACACAGGAAAACTGACGTGCATTTTGACTCATTACAGACACCAGACCTGAGTCAAATCCTTAATGACCCTTTCGGTGGCTAGGAGCCATGACAAATACAAGCACCTAAGACATTACACTTGTGAATAATCACTTTCCAAAGGGGAATGATAAAGAGCATGCTTTCAAAGAGCTAAGTATCAGGAAGATAGGGCTTCTCGACCCCATGGCATCTTTATGCATCACAACCAACAACCAACTGAAGCATCCGGCAGGTCATCAGCATTGGAGCCAGCACAGGAAGGCCATCCTTACTTCAAATTTCAGGTTTAACAGTAATAGCTGTCACTAAGTTTGCCCAGAATCCTGTGGAACATAGTAGTGCACAGCCGTAACACTTGGGGCTAGGCAAGTATTTCACACATTGAAGATTATCAAACAGTTTTTCATGACCTAGGTGTTTTCATTTGCTCATGTGTTTATATGATCCTTTTTGTTTCCTAACCAAAAAAACCCTCCATCGTTTAGAAATGTTGTTTAAAACAGAGTGAGATTCTTCCCAGAACATTGTGCTTATGTATGAGTTAAAAAGATCTGTCTAACAGGCAAATGTTAAATGAGGATAAGTGATATGTGAAGCAATTATGTTTTTTTCTTGGAAGATGTACCAGTGCATGTCTAAATAGTGCCCCCACAGACATAACTTTGTCAATACCTGCTCTTTTCAAACAACCTTCCCCTCCTTTGTTTAGTGAACCTTAACAGAATTAGAGCTCAGGAGTGATTATACACACTACATACACTATTAAAAGAACAAAGCTCCGGCCAGCTTGCAGACTTAACTTTGAGGACAGGCTCATACCCTACTTAAGTGTAATTTACATGATACAGTTCACAATTTCAGAGGAAAAAGCAGGATTTTTCATTCCATACTTTCCTGTACAGATGTGCCAAGACCAAATATTTCAACAAGTGTTCACAAGTAGAACCTTTGTACAGAAAAAAATCAGACTGAGACCACCATAATCATTAACTAACAGTATCAGTACTAGTACCAGTCTTAAACCACTCTAGCCAAGACAGTATCAAAACCAGACAGTTCCTCAAACATCCAGCTATGCAGCATTCCCAGGTCCAAAAAAAAAAAAGAAAAACAAGATCTTATGCTTATGGAGTCACTGATGTTGCTTTAATGCAAAAGGCAGAAATACTGTAATTTTGGTGCTTTGAAGCAGTTCCATGATAAAGTCCTAAAATTCATCCAGGAAAATGAAGTCCCAGAGCACACCTGTGGTCCCCTTATTGGAGGTATACACACAGTGGCTGGAGTATTAACTTATCACGATGACTAACAGCCGACTGGTGGGATACACATTATCCATTTCTGATATAAGCAATTTTTATGGATTATCTGGTATTAAAGATGTCTTCCTCCACGGCAACATGTGCCGTGTACTGTGTCCTTTTCCCTCCCACTGGAAAGTATAAACCAGGCATATTTACCACCTGTATTTGGCTGCTGACACCGACAGAAACTGCCCAGGTCTGCTGGTTAAGATGCGAACAGAATAGTTTAGTCAGTGTACTCAATCACAACAGATCCACTGGAAATGTTTGAAGTTCATCATTAATGTTTTCCTTTGATCCCTTGAAAGCACATTGTTGTTTGCTGGCATTTTTGCCAGGTCATCAAGTAGCTACCTGTATTGCAGTTGCTCATGCAAGTTGTCTCAAGAGAAGTTGGTACATGCAAAGAAGGACATAGGCAAGCTTAAGTATAAGACATCTGTAAGAACTCATATTAACTTTGCACCTGAGCATCTAGAAGGTCACATTCTCATTACAGCAAGAACTAAAACCAATGAACTACCATAAAAGGAAGTATTTCCTTCTGTACATTATTTTTATTATTTACATAATACAATATAGCATAGATGCGGGGTAGCTTATGTGCAATACATAAATATGAACTATCTGTACATGTTTGCGTATCTAATAACTCAGAAGTACAAAGTTAGAAGCAAAACCTGACGCTTTTAATGGTGAAGTAAAAACCAAGACTGAACACTGGCAACAAAAATCATGTCAGGAGTAGTGCCTTGTGTACACATGTAACTATTTACAGATGAGAACAGGCATTACCACAACACTAGTCTAAACCGTATTTGTTTATATAAAAAACACAAGTTTCATACATCACAAAAACCCCTTCCATTATAACACAGAAGTGATATATATTACCAGACAAGCATCAGTGAAGAATACTGCCTTTTCTAGAGTTGTTATTGTACAATGCCGTAGATAACGCAGCCCATGCAATACACCCAAGAACACTACAGTCCTATACCCAAGTACAATTAAAAATGATAAAGCAGCCCTCCAAGAGTTGTTCCAGCTACCATTTAAGTCTACAGCAGCCATGTTAGGTATGGTTTTCCATGCAGAACGGTGCAACTGTTACATTTAAAACTAGAAAAATTAATTCCTAATATTCTTCTGAACTTGGAACACACAGAACATAAGTAGTACATGAATAATAAACTGCTCTAATACTTCAGCAACTTATTTAGATCTGTGTTGCTTGATAGAGATGCTGTGGCATGTCTAGAAACATTTGTACTGTTTTTTGAAAACCAATCTTACAATATTGTGCTACACAACATTTTTAGCTATGCAAGGAAAAGCAGACAACTCTGTTGCAGGCCAGTTCATAAGCTCCTAACAGGACATTTCCTTTGGGAACTTTTTTTCAAGATTCTAAAGTTAATGTAATCTTTTCCAGAACATTTTCCTTCTCAAATGTATCTGATTTCTTCCGTTTTTTTCAGTGCAGTTGTTAAGTGACTTCAATATGGCATCAAAACTCATCTTACTGGGATGGTAGACTCCTCTACACAGCTCACATTCTGCTGGAAAACTAAAATGAAGTGTGGCAACTAAAAGTAGAATGAGATTTTAAACGACAGAAGTAGACTGCCAACTGTTTTGATGTATCCTTCTCCAAAACAGGCATATAACATTAGCCGAACATTAAATACCTCATGCACATCTCAAAAGGCAGAGCTGCTGCACACACGCAGATTGCATACATCTGTTTGGCACATGTGAACTAGAGTCTGTCCTCTGTGCATGTGTATTCCTGTGCAGGTTTCTGATCATCCATCTATTCTGGGGAGGGCATATATATTTTCAAGGGCTGTATCTATCCAATTCTGCCTGTAACAAACACCTGAACATTTGAAATATCATTTAGACAGACAGGACTAGAAGTAAAACTTTGGAAAACAAAGGAAAATGACCATGCACCTGCTCTTTTCATGTTTTTTAGGATGTATTGAAAAAAAAAAGCCCCACAAAAAGTCAGTCAGTCTTTTCATAAGCACATTAATTTATATTCTCTGAATTTTTTCAGCCACCACAACTGGATTCTCTTTTCTGATTTTTGCTGCAGCTTCTGCTTTGTAATCATATGGACAGTTATGCTTGTCAGAGTAACGGTGAAGTCCACAAAATAGGTTTCCACATCGGCAGTCAAATCCTGTACACAGAAAAAGAAGCAACGTTACTAGGCAGATTAGTTTTTAATTAAGGTTTTAATTAAGGGTGAAGTCACTACAAAGAGGATATGTTTGTCTACTATGACATAAAAATAAATGGTTGTACTAAGTTGTTTGAATTCTGAAGAAGCTGATAAGGTTAATAGAACACATTTTATCAAGTTTAACCTAGCAAGAGGTAACTAATCATGCAAATTTGTTTAAAATTGACAGTGTTCTTATACCTGTAAGGCCAACCTTCTTCCTGCACATGAAACACCTGTTCTTCTTTGGTTTCGGCAGTTCAGCACCTCTCTCTTCACTCTCTGAAGTACCAGGCTGGGAAACTGATGGGCTTGGTTGAGTAACAACTGTTAAAGCAAGCAAAGGAAATATGGGTGAAATTTGCTTTTTTTGACTTCACTAGCTATTCAGTAGTATGCATACATTAACGATTAATTCACCCACTAAGACCCGGACATCCGTTGTTTAAAGTACTACATACACTAGCCTAAAAATGTGAATCAGAAATAAGGATTTTTAGGTACTTTATTCAACGCTTCCAACTCTACTTGAGACAACCAGATTTTTCCCCCCACTTCTATGAGCTAGAAAATATATGGCACTTATTCATTATACCTATACAGGCTTGAAATGCATGCCAGAAATTTCATGTACACATTTCATATTTAAATAAATCATATGATCAAGCAACATTTAATCTAAAACAGTAACAATACTGTCAGAGCTAAGGTTGCTGAACAGAGATAGCTCTGTAGGAAAGAAAACTAACAGGAACGTATTTTAGAAAAAAATGAAATTCGGTAACGTGTTACTGCCATAGTACCAGGTTGTTTCACCACTACTGCAGTGAAGCCAGGTACCTAAAGCAGCTCACCAAGACAGCAGCTAGGAAGCTGCTAATTCTGTGACAGATCCAGAACACAGGTACAAAACACACAGTTCAAAAGAGCCCTCATTTAAATAACGAAGTGCAGATTTGCACTGCATATCTGTATTTTTTGTAGTTTATTCAGTTTTAGTCTTCAAGTACGTATAGTCAAAATAAATACTTTCTCAATTGCCTCTTTAGACATCTTTAGACACAGCTATCTTATTGAAAAAAAGGTTTCCCCCTCCCCACCAAATTTAATTTTTTAAATTGATATCCTCTTCATACCCAAAACTGGAACTAAGGAAAGCTGAGAGATGCACTTGTACACAATTGTAATATCTGCTCTTGGCACAAGTTTGCTGAACACTGCCAGAGTATGATAACATTTATCATAATGTCTATTAACTACAGAATGCATTTCAGAATAAATAGAGTATATAAGCCCCAAGGACTTATTTACAATCAACTTCATACAAGTACGTTCTGTTAATTGAGATTCTTTCGAATCAGTACTTGTTTTTCAAGACTGTGTTTGCACTGTCATTTAAAGCTATTCCAAAAACACCCAGAAAATTTCACAATTCACCCACAAGAAAGGCCTCAGGCAAGACGTCATAATCTACACAAGATTTACAAGCAACAAACTCTCGGAAGTAACAAGAAACCTTTGGTCCTCATCATCAAAAAAATTCATGTAGTAAAACAAATGGTTGCTAATATTTTCTTACACTTCTATATTATAGCAACAGCCCTAATGAACAACCAAGGTCATTTACAACCTGGGTTTTTTGTCACATCACAGATTTTTTTTTTTATATATTGTGTTTTGTGAAAACAATTTGTTTTGATAAAGATCTTCTAGATGAACAAATATGACATTCTGAACTTGTCTTTAAATTTTAAGAAAATCAGTGCTCAATACCAGTTTGTCTACTAGAGAGTCTGTGACTAAAAATTGGCTTAACAATGAGCAATATCACAAACTGAGTCTACCTGTTGGATGTTATGCGCCTTGGCTAACAGTCTTTAACTCTGGCCTTGAAAAAAATAAAAAGACCAAACAACTCCCCAAAAGCATGGTCAAATCCCTTTTTTAAGATTTGTTATACTGCTAGTTTGTTTCAAAATGAAATGCTAATTGTAAGCCAAGACAGATAAGTAAGAGGAACCAGAAACACACACTTTGCAATTTGGTGTGTAGTTAGCTATGGGAAAGCTTCATCTACATCAGAACCAACCTAAAAACTGAGCCCTGGGAGCATGCATGCTGTTTCAGTCATATGCAAAAGAAAATGTAGAGGGGGGCAAATCAAGAGTGACATAAAGTCACTCACAACATACATTTAGAGAAAAGAGAAATGAGAAGAGAAGCATTTATATCACTGCCTAACACGTATCAACAAGGAAGCAAAAAAGAAAACAGCAACCCCCCAGGAATTACTAAGGCCAAGAGACAGCCTCGTAGATCACCCTACCACAAAACAAAGCCTCTGAGAACAAATTCATCTAGGGCAAATGTTATCTATTACTACAGGTGTACTTCCATCTTTGCATCAAGAAACTGCAACAATGGCAGCCCACAACCTGTACAGTGATGAAAGCGATCCTAAGAAACTGCAGCAGCACATTTCCTGAAAGGGCTGCTGAACTGGATTCTTCCCCCACAACTAAAACATCTTCTAAGGAGGAAAAGAAGTACACAACATGCAGTAATGGTCACTAAAAGGTACCAAGACAAGAGGGAATATAGTTCCCTAAATCCAAACTAAAATGTTCCATTTATTACTCCCCATAAACAAAGGATTCTCCTATTATTTTATGACAGCAGATTTTAGTCTGATTTGTTTTTATGATGTTAAATATTCATAATTGTGCTTCTGAGTAATGGACAGGACAGAAGAAAAAGCTGCCTATCCTGCCCCCTAAAGCACAGAACAAAACTCCTTTTTCTTCAACCTGTAGATGAAAAATATTGAAAATTGTAGTTGTTCTGCCATAACATCAGGAGCCCATCTAAATCAAAATACTGTTCTTACAATTGCTTGTCACAAAAGGCTTCCTTTAACACAAAAGATAAATCCAACTGGGCAAGTACAATTCCAGTCCTCAAGATATTAAGTTAAATTAATGTCAGAAATCACACAGTGTTAATCAAAGTGCTCTAAAACGATTTCTGTATCACCACAGAACGGGTACCTGAAAAAATGCTGACAGACAGCTGGAAAATGTTGGTTACTGGTACCTGTAGACCTGGCTCTGCAGTAACAGTGTTCAGATGAAGCAAACTCCTCACCACTAAAACACCTCACCACCACAAAGGAGCTCCTACTGGCACACATGCACTTTCTCATCCTGATCTCCAAACTGGAGAACCACGGATTTGAAGGATGGACTATGTGGTGGATACAGAATTTACTGGATGGATGCAGCCAGAGAGGTGTGGTCAACGGCTCTATGTCCAAGTGGAGACTGGTGATGAGTGGTGTCCCTCAAGGCTCTGTCTCGGGACCCCTGCTCTTGAATATCTCCCCCAGTTACACAGACAGTGGGATTAAGTGCACCCTCAGCACGAAGGAGGGGATGCCAGACAGGGAGATCTGGACAAACTTGAGAAATGGGCTCATGAGAACTCAAGCGCTTCAACAAGTCCAAGTGCAAGGTGCTGCACCTGGGTTAGAGTAATCCCAGACATGAGGACACAAAGAGTATGGCTCATTGAGATCCCTCTACAGAGAAGGACTTGCGGATTCTTCTGGATGAAAAACTGGACACGGGCTAGGAGTGTGTGCTGGCAGCCCAGAAAGCCAACTGCATGCAAACAGGAGTCNTTTTTCAAGACTGTGTTTGCACTGTCATTTAAAGCTATTCCAAAAACACCCAGAAAATTTCACAATTCACCCACAAGAAAGGCCTCAGGCAAGACGTCATAATCTACACAAGATTTACAAGCAACAAACTCTCGGAAGTAACAAGAAACCTTTGGTCCTCATCATCAAAAAAATTCATGTAGTAAAACAAATGGTTGCTAATATTTTCTTACACTTCTATATTATAGCAACAGCCCTAATGAACAACCAAGGTCATTTACAACCTGGGTTTTTTGTCACATCACAGATTTTTTTTTTTATATATTGTGTTTTGTGAAAACAATTTGTTTTGATAAAGATCTTCTAGATGAACAAATATGACATTCTGAACTTGTCTTTAAATTTTAAGAAAATCAGTGCTCAATACCAGTTTGTCTACTAGAGAGTCTGTGACTAAAAATTGGCTTAACAATGAGCAATATCACAAACTGAGTCTACCTGTTGGATGTTATGCGCCTTGGCTAACAGTCTTTAACTCTGGCCTTGAAAAAAATAAAAAGACCAAACAACTCCCCAAAAGCATGGTCAAATCCCTTTTTTAAGATTTGTTATACTGCTAGTTTGTTTCAAAATGAAATGCTAATTGTAAGCCAAGACAGATAAGTAAGAGGAACCAGAAACACACACTTTGCAATTTGGTGTGTAGTTAGCTATGGGAAAGCTTCATCTACATCAGAACCAACCTAAAAACTGAGCCCTGGGAGCATGCATGCTGTTTCAGTCATATGCAAAAGAAAATGTAGAGGGGGGCAAATCAAGAGTGACATAAAGTCACTCACAACATACATTTAGAGAAAAGAGAAATGAGAAGAGAAGCATTTATATCACTGCCTAACACGTATCAACAAGGAAGCAAAAAAGAAAACAGCAACCCCCCAGGAATTACTAAGGCCAAGAGACAGCCTCGTAGATCACCCTACCACAAAACAAAGCCTCTGAGAACAAATTCATCTAGGGCAAATGTTATCTATTACTACAGGTGTACTTCCATCTTTGCATCAAGAAACTGCAACAATGGCAGCCCACAACCTGTACAGTGATGAAAGCGATCCTAAGAAACTGCAGCAGCACATTTCCTGAAAGGGCTGCTGAACTGGATTCTTCCCCCACAACTAAAACATCTTCTAAGGAGGAAAAGAAGTACACAACATGCAGTAATGGTCACTAAAAGGTACCAAGACAAGAGGGAATATAGTTCCCTAAATCCAAACTAAAATGTTCCATTTATTACTCCCCATAAACAAAGGATTCTCCTATTATTTTATGACAGCAGATTTTAGTCTGATTTGTTTTTATGATGTTAAATATTCATAATTGTGCTTCTGAGTAATGGACAGGACAGAAGAAAAAGCTGCCTATCCTGCCCCCTAAAGCACAGAACAAAACTCCTTTTTCTTCAACCTGTAGATGAAAAATATTGAAAATTGTAGTTGTTCTGCCATAACATCAGGAGCCCATCTAAATCAAAATACTGTTCTTACAATTGCTTGTCACAAAAGGCTTCCTTTAACACAAAAGATAAATCCAACTGGGCAAGTACAATTCCAGTCCTCAAGATATTAAGTTAAATTAATGTCAGAAATCACACAGTGTTAATCAAAGTGCTCTAAAACGATTTCTGTATCACCACAGAACGGGTACCTGAAAAAATGCTGACAGACAGCTGGAAAATGTTGGTTACTGGTACCTGTAGACCTGGCTCTGCAGTAACAGTGTTCAGATGAAGCAAACTCCTCACCACTAAAACACCTCACCACCACAAAGGAGCTCCTACTGGCACACATGCACTTTCTCATCCTGATCTCCAAACTGGAGAACCACGGATTTGAAGGATGGACTATGTGGTGGATACAGAATTTACTGGATGGATGCAGCCAGAGAGGTGTGGTCAACGGCTCTGTGTCCAAGTGGAGACTGGTGATGAGTGGTGTCCCTCAAGGCTCTGTCTCGGGACCCCTGCTCTTGAATATCTCCCCCAGTTACACAGACAGTGGGATTAAGTGCACCCTCAGCACGAAGGAGGGGATGCCAGACAGGGAGATCTGGACAAACTTGAGAAATGGGCTCATGAGAACTCAAGCGCTTCAACAAGTCCAAGTGCAAGGTGCTGCACCTGGGTTAGAGTAATCCCAGACATGAGGACACAAAGAGTATGGCTCATTGAGATCCCTCTACAGAGAAGGACTTGCGGATTCTTCTGGATGAAAAACTGGACACGGGCTAGGAGTGTGTGCTGGCAGCCCAGAAAGCCAACTGCATGCAAACAGGAGTCAGCACATCAACGGAGTGGATTCTGTCCATCTACTCTGCTCCTGTCAGCCTCCACCTGGAGTGCTGAATCCGGCTCTGGGGTCTTCAGCACAGGAAAGATGTGAATCTGTCAGGTAAACACCAGAGGAGGGCCACAAAGATGCTCAGGGGGCTGAAGCACCTCTCCTACGAAGACAGGCTGAGAGAGATGGGGTTGTTCAGCATGGAGATGACAAAGCTCTGGGAATACCTCATTGAAGCCTTCCAAGCTGAGAGAGCTTATAAAACAGGGATCAATTTATACATGGGCACATAGTGATAGGACCAGGGGAAATATTTCTGAACTACAAGAGAGAATTATATTAGATGTTAGGCAGAAATTCTTTACTCCACGAGTAGTGATGCACAGCAACAGAGGGGCTGGAACGAGATTATAAAGCCCTTTCCCACCCAAACGGTTCCATGGTTCTACGTAGCCCTCTCCATCACCTTGGTCATGTCCCTTCCAGTCTCTGGCTCAAAAGCTGCAAAGATTTACTTCACTCAAATTTTACCAGATCAGTTCTACTACAATATCAAAAACTTTAGGAACAACCGATTTTCAGAACTGGGTAGGCTTTTATTAACTAGTATTTTGGTCGTAAATGATTGTCTGTAGGCACTGTGAGATGCATTACCATAATGCATAAAGACAACTATTACCCTAGCAAATTAATGATAAACACTAACATAATTGAAGTACTGGAGATAGGTGCCTGAAAAACTCCACACAAAAACAGGCACTTCATCATGAATTTGGGAAAATTTCCTTCAAATGTAACCTAAAGATAAGATCCATGAGGAGCAGCAAGGCCACTGATGGAACCAGTTAGCCACATGACAAAGTACAACAGCTACTCAACCTACATGCAGAAAGGTTCTACAAACTGGAGAATAAAATTCTTCTCGGATCCTAAATTATTAAATCACAATGACTACATGGGACTGCCACTCAAAATTGAAAACCACTCTAAGAAAAAAATGTTTAAAGCTGTCAGTAGTTTTTCTTATATAAAACAGTATGGCTGCTTCAAAAAAAGCATGTGTATTATCAGTATTACAGAGACTTCACACTGGAAAGGAATGAATGTGATGTTTCAGTTGGAAAAAACACACTGAAAATAAATCAGTACTATTTTCTAACATTCGCCATATCAAAAGTGACCAGAAGGGGATACAAAAGTAACAGAATAAAGTTTTTAGAAGCTTCTCTGAACAAAGAAACATTCACCGAAATAAGATCTAAACACCTTAAACTTCAAGGATAACAGGGGCACAAATTCTTGAAAGCATAGGAAAAAAAAATCGATTTAAGGACTGTGACTTGATGAAGCTAACTGCCAACTCCCACCACTGAAGAAATGGAAAAAAACAAAACGAGAGAGAAAAGGTAAAGTCAGAAGTCATCCAAAAGACATTAGATACATTTCTGCAGTTCTGGAGCTGAAACAATAGTAGT
Organism: Ifrita kowaldi; assembly: GCA_013398055.1. NCBI lineage: Eukaryota > Metazoa > Chordata > Aves > Passeriformes > Cinclosomatidae > Ifrita > Ifrita kowaldi. Next base: position 119,501 of record VZRS01011860.1, read on the forward strand.
AGTAGTAGAAGTACTGGAAACAATACAGTCCTCATGCTGCAGCCAGTGCCAGCTGGCTCCAGGACAGATGTGTCACTGACCAAGGCTGGGCCAATCAGAAATTATGGTAATGGGCCACTCTTCCACGGTTGCTCCCAGGCTGGAGCAGCCTGTCCTCGAAGGACTGCAACTCTGGAAGAGCGACCCATGTTGCAGCAATTTCAGGGGTGCTGTTGCCCGTGGGGTCAACTCGCATTGCAGTTCTCAGGGAGCTGCTGCTCGTGAAATAGACTCATGCTGGAGAAGTTCATGGAGAACTCTCTTCAGTAGGAGGGATCCCATGGTGCAGCAAGGGAACCACTCCTCCCCCTGACCACGAGGAGCCTGAGGTGATGAACTAACCACAACCCCCATTCCCTGGCTCCTGCACTGCTGGAGTAGGAGGTACAGCTGGTAGGAGGGAGGGGTGAGGAGAAGGTGTTTTTAAGGTCTGTTTTTACTTCTCATTATCCTGTTCTGAATCTGTTAGTGTAATAAATCAATTTCATATATAATTAGAACCTGCTTTGCCCATGATGGTATGTGATGAGGGATCTCTTCCAGTTCTTCTCTAAACTCATGAACCCTTAGTTAAATTTTCTCTCCTCTGCCCAGCTGCAGAGGGGAGTGAGTGAGCAGCTTTGGTGGGTGCCTGGCATCTGGCTCAGGTCAACCCACAACAAGCGGATACTATTAACTCAACCATATTCCTTTTACACATCTTTTATTTCCACTTGAATATCTGCTAAAATAATAATGAATCAAACAGAAAAGGGTCTACCATGCTTCAACCCACTTGGTGGATATATTGCTCTGATACTGTAACACATAGAAAAGAAAGAAGTTCACTAAGTTTTACATTTGATTCCTGCCACTCAGCACGGCAAAAAAAGGAACTATGAATCACATTTCTAGAGTATTTTGGGTATAGTCTGTCTTCAATCCTTAGAAAGTGTAAAAGCTTATCAAAATCCTATAAAATTTATTTTTTAAATAGCACCCATTTATGAATTTGAGGACCTAAAGGTCCCCCTGTGGGGGACCCATGCTGGAGCAGCCTGTCCTTGAAGGACTGCACCCCATGAAGAGTGACCCATGCAGGAGTTCATGGAGAACTGTGGCTCATAAGATGGATTCATGCTGGAGAAGTTAATGGGGAACAATCTCCTGTGGGAGGGACCTCACTCTAGAGCAGGGTAAAGACTCCTCTCCCTGAGCAGCAGCAGAAATGTGTCCTGAACAGACGCTAACCCCTACTCCCCATCTGCCTGTGAGCCACTGGGGAAGAAGGTAGAGCTGGGAAGGAGGGAGGCATGAGGGGAAGGCTTTTTTTAAGGTCTGTTTTAACTTCTCATTATTCTGCTCTGATTTTGTTAATAATAAACTCCGTATCTCTAATTCAAGTCTGTTTTGCCTGTGATAGTATTTGTGAGTGATCTCTCCCCATCCTTATCTCAACCCATGAACCCCTAATTCCATTTTCTCTCCCCTGTCCAGCTGTGGAGGGAAGTGAGAGAGATGCTTTGGTGGGTGCCTGGCATCCACTCAGAGTCAGCCCACTACAACAAGTTACAAGAAAACAACAATGCGAGTTACCGAGTTACATCCACCATGCCTTTCTTCAAATGTTAAGATACAATTAATTATTTTAGCACCAGGTGTGTTCTGAAGGTGAATCCAGGTTGCAACCTCAACCTGCACAAAGAAAAAAAAAACCCAAAACCCCCAAAAAATCAAGAGAAACAAGCTTGTCAAACTTAATTGTTTAATTTTTTCTCAACTCCTCCACCTTCTAGTCAGTTGTTTCAATTCCAAAAGCAAACAAGTATAATTTTATGCTACAGACTACAAAAAAAAAATTAGTTTACCAGATATAATCGTTCTTTTAAACTTTCTAACTTGTAAGGGAAACATACAAAATTTCTTTTGCTAATGAACATCTGGCAGAAGAGAATGTGACTTCATACTGTTGAAGATACAGTTCATGCTCTATTACCATCTGGTTATGAAATTGTCCCTAGCGTCAGGCTATGCTTACAGCTACACTGTGTTTCATTAACAACTCCATGATTGCATTATCTTAGAGAATCACACCTCAAAGAAAGTATTAACTTCTGCTGCTATTAGGTGATGCAAATTATTTACCATTGTTCCAGTTTGTCCTTGAGAGACAAACACATAATGGATGCTACTGGAAAAAAGGAAGATTAAAAATCTGCCTAGTCCAGACATATGAGGAATTTTTTTTTAATAAAAAGTCTAGGCCAGCTTCTCTTGCCTACAAGACACAGAGTAAGGTACCATTGAATATAGCCAACACTGTTAATTTAAGACGTCCAACAAACCCTAAGAATAGTATGAGGACATTATCTTATGCTGTCTAGGATTTGGACCCAAAGAGTAATACTTAAAAGGGAGCTTGGGCATTAGAGCAGCTGAGGCTGCCTCATTAATTTACAGGTATGCTCTCTCAAGAGGTAGTTTAGTTCTTCAAGTTTTTTCCAGAGGCATTTAAGTTCTCTGGTAGTTTTTCCAATCATCTCTACACAACAGCTTTTACTGGTTTCAACCTCTGAGATAATTTACTACAATTCATAAGTATCTCTGAGCTGCTTTGGATTTTTTCCCCCATTCTAATCAATAGTGAGCTGTGTTACCTATCATACAGCTGACCTGAAAAACAGGTTATATATCAACAATAACTTCAGATTTTCTTTACAGCTGGCAAAATGACAACAGTTCTAAGAAAAGTAAAATCACCTATTACTTCCTCATTCCTACCATTTTATGTATTCCTATTTCCTTCCTGATACATTCCAGTGGGATTTCATAACATGGCACAATGGGTTAATGAATATTGTAGCAAAGTCTAAATTACTTTTGAGTCACTTAATGAAAGCCTCTTCACATGACATCAGTTAAACAAATTTAATAATTGCAAAAATTCCCTCTCAGTCCAAACATAATGAAAAAGCCAGTATATTGTGTAACTGTNGGACACGGGCTAGGAGTGTGTGCTGGCAGCCCAGAAAGCCAACTGCATGCAAACAGGAGTCAGCACATCAACGGAGTGGATTCTGTCCATCTACTCTGCTCCTGTCAGCCTCCACCTGGAGTGCTGAATCCGGCTCTGGGGTCTTCAGCACAGGAAGATGTGAATCTGTCAGGTAAACACCAGAGGAGGGCCACAAAGATGCTCAGGGGGCTGAAGCACCTCTCCTACGAAGACAGGCTGAGAGAGATGGCGTTGTTCAGCATGGAGATGACAAAGCTCTGGGAATACCTCATTGAAGCCTTCCAAGCTGAGAGAGCTTATAAAACAGGGATCAATTTATACATGGGCACATAGTGATAGGACCAGGGGAAATATTTCTGAACTACAAGAGAGAATTATATTAGATGTTAGGCAGAAATTCTTTACTCCACGAGTAGTGATGCACAGCAACAGAGGGGCTGGAACGAGATTATAAAGCCCTTTCCCACCCAAACGGTTCCATGGTTCTACGTAGCCCTCTCCATCACCTTGGTCATGTCCCTTCCAGTCTCTGGCTCAAAAGCTGCAAAGATTTACTTCACTCAAATTTTACCAGATCAGTTCTACTACAATATCAAAAACTTTAGGAACAACCGATTTTCAGAACTGGGTAGGCTTTTATTAACTAGTATTTTGGTCGTAAATGATTGTCTGTAGGCACTGTGAGATGCATTACCATAATGCATAAAGACAACTATTACCCTAGCAAATTAATGATAAACACTAACATAATTGAAGTACTGGAGATAGGTGCCTGAAAAACTCCACACAAAAACAGGCACTTCATCATGAATTTGGGAAAATTTCCTTCAAATATAACCTAAAGATAAGATCCATGAGGAGCAGCAAGGCCACTGATGGAACCAGTTAGCCACATGACAAAGTACAACAGCTACTCAACCTACATGCAGAAAGGTTCTACAAACTGGAGAATAAAATTCTTCTCGGATCCTAAATTATTAAATCACAATGACTACATGGGACTGCCACTCAAAATTGAAAACCACTCTAAGAAAAAAATGTTTAAAGCTGTCAGTAGTTTTTCTTATATAAAACAGTATGGCTGCTTCAAAAAAAGCATGTGTATTATCAGTATTACAGAGACTTCACACTGGAAAGGAATGAATGTGATGTTTCAGTTGGAAAAAACACACTGAAAATAAATCAGTACTATTTTCTAACATTCGCCATATCAAAAGTGACCAGAAGGGGATACAAAAGTAACAGAATAAAGTTTTTAGAAGCTTCTCTGAACAAAGAAACATTCACCGAAATAAGATCTAAACACCTTAAACTTCAAGGATAACAGGGGCACAAATTCTTGAAAGCATAGGAAAAAAAAATCGATTTAAGGACTGTGACTTGATGAAGCTAACTGCCAACTCCCACCACTGAAGAAATGGAAAAAAACAAAACGAGAGAGAAAAGGTAAAGTCAGAAGTCATCCAAAAGACATTAGATACATTTCTGCAGTTCTGGAGCTGAAACAATAGTAGTAGTAGTAGAAGTACTGGAAACAATACAGTCCTCATGCTGCAGCCAGTGCCAGCTGGCTCCAGGACAGATGTGTCACTGACCAAGGCTGGGCCAATCAGAAATTATGGTAATGGGCCACTCTTCCACGGTTGCTCCCAGGCTGGAGCAGCCTGTCCTCGAAGGACTGCAACTCTGGAAGAGCGACCCATGTTGCAGCAATTTCAGGGGTGCTGTTGCCCGTGGGGTCAACTCGCATTGCAGTTCTCAGGGAGCTGCTGCTCGTGAAATAGACTCATGCTGGAGAAGTTCATGGAGAACTCTCTTCAGTAGGAGGGATCCCATGGTGCAGCAAGGGAACCACTCCTCCCCCTGACCACGAGGAGCCTGAGGTGATGAACTAACCACAACCCCCATTCCCTGGCTCCTGCACTGCTGGAGTAGGAGGTACAGCTGGTAGGAGGGAGGGGTGAGGAGAAGGTGTTTTTAAGGTCTGTTTTTACTTCTCATTATCCTGTTCTGAATCTGTTAGTGTAATAAATCAATTTCATATATAATTAGAACCTGCTTTGCCCATGATGGTATGTGATGAGGGATCTCTTCCAGTTCTTCTCTAAACTCATGAACCCTTAGTTAAATTTTCTCTCCTCTGCCCAGCTGCAGAGGGGAGTGAGTGAGCAGCTTTGGTGGGTGCCTGGCATCTGGCTCAGGTCAACCCACAACAAGCGGATACTATTAACTCAACCATATTCCTTTTACACATCTTTTATTTCCACTTGAATATCTGCTAAAATAATAATGAATCAAACAGAAAAGGGTCTACCATGCTTCAACCCACTTGGTGGATATATTGCTCTGATACTGTAACACATAGAAAAGAAAGAAGTTCACTAAGTTTTACATTTGATTCCTGCCACTCAGCACGGCAAAAAAAGGAACTATGAATCACATTTCTAGAGTATTTTGGGTATAGTCTGTCTTCAATCCTTAGAAAGTGTAAAAGCTTATCAAAATCCTATAAAATTTATTTTTTAAATAGCACCCATTTATGAATTTGAGGACCTAAAGGTCCCCCTGTGGGGGACCCATGCTGGAGCAGCCTGTCCTTGAAGGACTGCACCCCATGAAGAGTGACCCATGCAGGAGTTCATGGAGAACTGTGGCTCATAAGATGGATTCATGCTGGAGAAGTTAATGGGGAACAATCTCCTGTGGGAGGGACCTCACTCTAGAGCAGGGTAAAGACTCCTCTCCCTGAGCAGCAGCAGAAATGTGTCCTGAACAGACCCTAACCCCTACTCCCCATCTGCCTGTGAGCCACTGGGGAAGAAGGTAGAGCTGGGAAGGAGGGAGGCATGAGGGGAAGGCTTTTTTTAAGGTCTGTTTTAACTTCTCATTATTCTGCTCTGATTTTGTTAATAATAAACTCCGTATCTCTAATTCAAGTCTGTTTTGCCTGTGATAGTATTTGTGAGTGATCTCTCCCCATCCTTATCTCAACCCATGAACCCCTAATTCCATTTTCTCTCCCCTGTCCAGCTGTGGAGGGAAGTGAGAGAGATGCTTTGGTGGGTGCCTGGCATCCACTCAGAGTCAGCCCACTACAACAAGTTACAAGAAAACAACAATGCGAGTTACCGAGTTACATCCACCATGCCTTTCTTCAAATGTTAAGATACAATTAATTATTTTAGCACCAGGTGTGTTCTGAAGGTGAATCCAGGTTGCAACCTCAACCTGCACAAAGAAAAAAAAAACCCAAAACCCCCAAAAAATCAAGAGAAACAAGCTTGTCAAACTTAATTGTTTAATTTTTTCTCAACTCCTCCACCTTCTAGTCAGTTGTTTCAATTCCAAAAGCAAACAAGTATAATTTTATGCTACAGACTACAAAAAAAAAATTAGTTTACCAGATATAATCGTTCTTTTAAACTTTCTAACTTGTAAGGGAAACATACAAAATTTCTTTTGCTAATGAACATCTGGCAGAAGAGAATGTGACTTCATACTGTTGAAGATACAGTTCATGCTCTATTACCATCTGGTTATGAAATTGTCCCTAGCGTCAGGCTATGCTTACAGCTACACTGTGTTTCATTAACAACTCCATGATTGCATTATCTTAGAGAATCACACCTCAAAGAAAGTATTAACTTCTGCTGCTATTAGGTGATGCAAATTATTTACCATTGTTCCAGTTTGTCCTTGAGAGACAAACACATAATGGATGCTACTGGAAAAAAGGAAGATTAAAAATCTGCCTAGTCCAGACATATGAGGAATTTTTTTTTAATAAAAAGTCTAGGCCAGCTTCTCTTGCCTACAAGACACAGAGTAAGGTACCATTGAATATAGCCAACACTGTTAATTTAAGACGTCCAACAAACCCTAAGAATAGTATGAGGACATTATCTTATGCTGTCTAGGATTTGGACCCAAAGAGTAATACTTAAAAGGGAGTTTGGGCATTAGAGCAGCTGAGGCTGCCTCATTAATTTACAGGTATGCTCTCTCAAGAGGTAGTTTAGTTCTTCAAGTTTTTTCCAGAGGCATTTAAGTTCTCTGGTAGTTTTTCCAATCATCTCTACACAACAGCTTTTACTGGTTTCAACCTCTGAGATAATTTACTACAATTCATAAGTATCTCTGAGCTGCTTTGGATTTTTTCCCCCATTCTAATCAATAGTGAGCTGTGTTACCTATCATACAGCTGACCTGAAAAACAGGTTATATATCAACAATAACTTCAGATTTTCTTTACAGCTGGCAAAATGACAACAGTTCTAAGAAAAGTAAAATCACCTATTACTTCCTCATTCCTACCATTTTATGTATTCCTATTTCCTTCCTGATACATTCCAGTGGGATTTCATAACATGGCACAATGGGTTAATGAATATTGTAGCAAAGTCTAAATTACTTTTGAGTCACTTAATGAAAGCCTCTTCACATGACATCAGTTAAACAAATTTAATAATTGCAAAAATTCCCTCTCAGTCCAAACATAATGAAAAAGCCAGTATATTGTGTAACTGTACTTCAGTTAGTGTCACAGAACCTTGACTTAGCGTGTCTTATGAAAATGGTAAAATCCCCTGTACAAATACCGAGCAATTAAACATCAAGTGGTGGATCAGCCTTTGTAGGCAAAGATATAAGTAGATACAAATCACTTCGACACAGTGCTGAGTAGCATCTACCGCCATTTTCATCTCAGTGACTTCAAAACTAAAAAATGGATTTTATCTTCAGCTTGAGTGAACAGATTTCCTACTATACATCAGCTTTCAGTTTTTAGAACTGTTTCAGAATTGGTAAATTAAATAAAAAAGTCTGGATTTGCTAAAGTACAAAACAAGTGTGTTACAATACCCATTTGAACAAACTGGTATGAATTCAGCTGTTCACCGGTTAGGTTAAGCAAGCTGCCCCTCTCTCTCTGCCTCACTCCAAGAAACAGTTTACATGTTGACGTTTTATTACTCCAGCTGCAATTATCCAGCACGAGAATAAACTGTTAAAACAGACAACTCACACACAGCATTTAAAGCTGCAACTACCCTGTGTCCCTGAAACAATGCACTGGTTATATCTACTGATTACTCAATTAGTTCAAGAACCCTTAGCAACTTTTGTTAATGTTTTTAAACCACGTATTGTCCCTTTCCCCACAGCCCCACTCCTCAGTAGAATGGGATTTATTAAGCACCCTTCTCCAAATACAACAAGCCATTTTGCCTGCCATGAGTCAGCTTGTTCTGCTAGATAATATACAGAATCCCAACAGTTTGACTTCAAAACTGAACACCTTACCCTAATGGAATTTTAGAGTGCTTCACTTTAAGACACAAATGCTAGGGATCTAAAATCAGCCTCTTAAGTGCCAATTTTTTTACTAACAATTAACGTATGTTTTAAAGCTGTTCCGGAACTAGCCCTTTTTCTTGACTCTGAGGGGACAAGACTCAAAAGCATCCTAAGCACATTTCTCAAGACCATGACAACTGGAGATGGCTACTCAGAAAGTAAACAAACCCTCCACTCATATTAAGTCACCGGTTGTGCCCAGTGTCACTCCTGAGAACATACCTGGCTCAGTCTCTGTTTTCGGTGTTAAGTCTTCTTCTCTTGAAATGCTCATTTCTGTCATTTGCTGCGTTACAGGCAAAGCGGCAACAGGCACATTTCTGTTTAAGCACAGCGAAACACATAATTTACATCAGTTTTACATTCCTAATAAAAGCTTGAACTGCCCAGACCCACTAATGAACTACTGGTTCAGTTACTACTGATACGTTTTCCAGAGCTATGCTTCTATCTTCAAAACACACTTTTTTACTCTATTTTAGTTTCCCTGGAAGAAAACAAGTGAGCCTGTAACAAATTATTTCTGTAGATAAATAAAAACCATTATTTTTACTGCAGCTCTACAACACCAAATATTTGAATGATTTTTCAATTTACATGGATCCATAGAGCCCTGTCAGGTCACCACTCCTTTTTCCTCTGCAGACACTCACTGCAACAGGGCAGGATTGCTGCAGGCCTACCTGCACACCCACAGCTCATTCAACTCTCACAGGACAACCTTAATTTTACCTTGTTTTTTCAGATGTGCTGCCAGCAGCACCTTCACAGTTGTTTAAGCTAGTGTCTGGTCTCTGTGCAGATGAAGAGTCTGAGGTAGGACTGTTTGAACCATTGGTTGTTCCTATGTAACAAGAATTTGACAAGTTATGAACAAATTGCAGAAAACACATAAATCAAATAGTCTCCTATACAGCTATGGACTGTCTGCATACAACCGTCACTGCTACTGCTTATTACTTTTTACTTAAAGACATTTTTTACTCGATAACCAAAATACAGATTGCATAAGAAAATGCTAACAGAAGAGGCTAAGTGGGAAAGCAAGTTATGGTTGAATGCCAAGCAAACCAGAACACATTACATAGAAATGTATTTTTATCTTTACTGTGCTTTAAAGTAGTATTGAATATTCATTCTTTCAGTTCAGCTTTCAGAAGTCCTCCTAAAAAATGTTCTAGTATTTCTTGTAATCCTCTCTATGTTTTATTTTAAAAGAAGTAAAGAAACCCCCAACAGCTCCCCACACCCTTACCCATTGGGCTGATTCTACCACTATTCTGCTGTCGCTGAAGATGTTCTTTGTAGCAAACAGAACACATCCCATTTGTTCTAGGATTTCCATAAAATCCACATCCTGTACTACACAGCATAGGCCCTGGGGTCTGGTTTGTCTCCTGAGTCATGTCGATGCTGTAAATAAAATCAAAAACTGCATTAGGAGCTGGCATGCCACCAAAATCAATTACAGGGTTAAAAGTATTAAGAATTAGAAGAATTATAAGAATGTCTGCTCACACTGCCCCACCAAGTGATACCATCATTCTTAAAGAGGGTTATAGGAACGTTAACATACCATTCAAGACAGCAATTTATTGCTAAGTAACATCATTATGAACCTTTGAGACAAGAACAAGTGTCATCATACTAATACTGAGAAATAATATACTCGCTGGGCACTGAGCTGCATGTACAGGTTAATTTCATTTGACAGCCAAAAAAACCTCCTTAAGTACCAACCTCTGAGCACTAATAGGAATATGCAGAATAAGTAAGACCAAGTTCATACCCACAAAGCAGTTCTGAAAAATAACATAGCTTATTTTTCCTTGACTCCAGCAGGGTCAAGAGACTCGAGCAGAAAAGCCCTGCTTTTTCAGCGCCAATCTCACAACATTTTGATGCTAATTCCACTATTAGCAGTACTTACTCTCACAATACTCTTCCAAACGAGGTAACACTAACAACTCCAAACTGTTGAGTATGTTCTATTACATAGCTTAGTTTACAAAAGAAAAAAAACCTTCTCTAATCAAGCCGTGTAAAGACTTCTAAGCCTCCCAGAGGCAGTCAGTGCTAACTTTTGCAATGAACCGCATGTTGCGTGCAAGGTTTTCACCTTCACTGCCTGTTAACCTCTGCAAAGCAAGGTTAGTAGAAAACTGCACAGCAGCCAAATCCTTGATTCCCAAGGGCAATAAAACTGGAACACAGTAATCATGCATTTGCTACAAATTGAGGACATGTAATAATACTGCACTAAAATTTATATTTAGCAGAAGCTGCTCATATGGCATCTGAAGACATTTTAGCATAAACTTCGGACTGCTGTTTTTCTATTCAGAAACTGTCACAGTAGGAGATATTTGACAGCTGACACTTGCTAGAAGTCAAAAATGCCAAAAGTGAATTTGTTACAGCATATAGAAAAATACCTCTAATTAAGAGAGCCCACACTGCAAGTAGTAAACTTATGTTTCCCTAGCACTACAGCTGCAACTGACAGGTGCCTTTAGCTAAACTAAACTTCTGGGATCACAGTAAACCAAAACCAGGAGAAAGTAAACAAGCAAAATTCATCCTGCCTGCTGGTGGTCACAGGACCCAATTTTCCAGGTATAAATAGCTGTACTATTTATAGCCTTATAACACCTTCCAGGTATAAATAGCGTCCTTTCTGGCTACAACACGGCTTCACACTTATTCTAATACAGTTTTACAGCCAAACACACCAGTCAAGGGAGCTAGAAAAAAGCCTGACCCATCTAGAAGAAATCTAAAAAAATCTTGTCATCTGTACCATAGACCTATGTCTATATAATACAAAAAAAAGACTACTTCTGCCCTTTTTATTACTAACCAGCTGAAATCAACATGCTATCAAACACGCTGCCAACATCAAGTGACCTGCTTAACTTTCAAGGTAGTGTGCTAAAACAAATTTCACCACTTACTAAATGCTGCTTTAGGTGCCAACTCTAATATACTAGTACAAACTAGACACTCAGCAGCTCCTTTGGTCTGCACAGTGTTCCGCTACTTGAAATGCATGCCCCTAACGGAACGATCAAGTCGTTCCTACCCATCGCTGAACAAGCCGTGCTTTTCCAGGCTCCGGGAGGCGGGCCGAGTTTCACCCGCGTTCACGTGTAAGGCGCCTCCCGACAGTGGAACCCCTTACCGCAGCTCTGCGCCGGGCGCACGGGCGGCAGAGGAGCCCCGGGCTGCCCGCTCGGCGCTGCCGCTGCGGCGGGTCGGTCACATGGGCGGGCGGACGAGCGCCTGCCCTTCCGCCTGTCAGGCGGCGGCGTGACGGGGCCGGGGCGCCCAGCCNGGTTACACCCAACCGCTCCTCTTCGAGAGAAGGGAAAAAGATAATTGAAAAGGGTCTCCTTCCACCAGCACCCCCGCAGTTACCAGCTCAGCTCGGGGGAAGAGGCGCGTAAATCCCGTTAGCGACCCCGGCCGCGCACCTCAGTCACCCCTCGGCGCCGAGGCCATGGCCGTGCCTCCTCCGTCCCGCCGGCGATCCCACACTGGCGGCGTAACGACAAAAACGAGGGCCCCGACGCGCGCGGAAACCAGCCCCAAAACCCGGGCACTGCGTTAGCAACGGGCTCACTGACCTGAATACCCAATTGCCTCAACATCCTCCTCCTGAAAAAGGATCACGATTAAACGCGAGAAGCACAGGAACAAAACAAAACGAGGATGCACAAGAGCTGCGGGAGTCACTCGCCGCTCACGGCCGCGCTCGGGCGAGGCAGAGCCCAGTGTCGGTACGAGGGACCCGAACCGACAGGCACTGGGCGCTCCCCAGGCAGGTGCAGTCCGGCGGCTGACTCAGACAAAGGGGGGGGCCCCTGCCAAGCGCCCGCAGTGCCGCGCGCCTTAACTGCGTCCCCCACCCCCTCCGCCTCCTTCGACACCCGGACACAAAAGACCCGCGAGGCTGCCGGGCTGAGGAGCGGTGGCAGCGGGCGGTGATGTCCGGCCGGGCCGCTCGTCGCAACAGCCTGAGTCACGCTC